>JAGVSQ010002031.1:0-12216 GCA_022683975.1 Rhyacophila evoluta | reverse complement strand
AATTAAAATTGATTTTATAAGCAGATGAAATCTTAAGCCATTCAAAGTATCGTCATATAGACCATATCTGAAGCAATTAAAAAAATAAAACCTTTACCCGCAACCAATATCAGTTTGTGTTTTTTTTGTTACCCAGCAACTAACTGGCCTATTAGTCTATCACTATATTTAGTGACATCAATGTATTATTACAACTACTATTATCGGTTACAGATCGGATGTATAGATGAGCCTGTAGATTTTGTGGTAGGTGGAACATGTACTGAACAGCTGTATGGTATGTGTGAAGCATTGTGGGAACCCGATCTATCACCTGATGCTCTATTTGAAACAATTTCGCAGGTATGTTTTCATAAGATAAAGAAATCAGTTTTAAATAATGAACAATAAATTAAATATACACACATAAGTGTGGAATATTGGAATATTATGTTGCACAATTTTCTGCTGTGTTCTCCACCATGTTACCTGTTTTTTGTAAATTTTCTGTTTTCCTTCATTCAAATTTTTTTCTACATGATTATTTATACATCATCACAGTTTAGGATTCCTGACTGTTTTTTTTCACTGCTCCACTGAGATTATTATTTGATTAACTTGCAGGCACTTATCAACGCTTTCGATAGAGATGCGATTTCTGGTTGGGGAGCGATTGTTCACATCATTGAAAAAGATAAAATCACCACTAAGACACTGAAGACAAGAATGGATTAGTTTTTGGTTACTTTTTTGGTATTTTCTTAAGTATTTCATTTACAACCCTGATTCACTATTAAAATTGTGAACCCGTATAAAACATATAATAAACACTTTTTTTTAAGACAGCATTTTTTCTTTGCACTGCGGGACTGTTTTTTCCTGATTACTTTCCAGTTTTAGATGGATGTTGAAAGTACATACACAATTACAAAATATCCAGAATAAAAGACCGATTGATAATTTTAAAGATTTATTTATATTTGGCTGAAGCCCATCTACCTTACATGGAATACTTTACTATTTTAACATTCAAGAGCATATAATAACAAGTTATTTTGACACAATACCATTCTGAGGATCTCAATTATTCGCATAGTTATTGCAAAGAAAAGAATCTGCAATATGATTGTAATTTTTATACTGTTTGTAAAAAATACTGAAATGTTTCCCAGAATGGCATCGTTAACCAATGATAATGAATAAGGTTCAACCTCAGAAGAAAAGCTGGTTAACAAACAACAATTATTTAACACTCCTGCAGTTCCATTCTCGACCAAACACATGCCCGCTTCTCACCTTTTACATTATATTATATGAATAATTCATAATGATATTGAATAAAAAACATTAACGATATATTGGCAAACATTAAGGAGACATTTCGGCCAAACTCATGGCACGATATATACAATGAAATCAAATAGACATTATGAACACTTAACAATGGTTTTTGGGCTAACTCATTCCATCAAAGTTCACTTAGAATTTTACTAATTCAACAAGTAGCGATTGACAACATTGATAACATTTAATATAAGTACACTTACTGTTATTCCAAAGCGTGTCACCGTTTTATGAGTAGAATCAAATGAAATAACTATTTGAATATTAATTTTGCCAAATTCTTTTTTTCTTTTATGAAAATGTTTTTGCTGTTATGTCAAAGGTTACTTCTAAGTTTTGACGTACTACCAATATAGCCCAAAAATTTAATAGAAACGGCAGTCTATCGAAAAAAAAAACATTACATCAATAAATAAAGTAGCTTAAAGAGTGGTTGGGAATTTCAACCAAACAACTAAATGCTCTTTTTTTTTAATACTTTAATACTAAGCCAATTAATATTTTAAGATCCAGGCATGAAATTCAAATAATTATACATTGATTTCCAATTATATTCGTATCCTATATACATTCAATACATTAGAAAATTTAGTTTGAGCTAGCAATTCAAAATAACTCTAATAACTGACATTTCATGTGAATTATGTTACCAATGAGCTATCATTTTAATAATTGTATTAGTTTGAGACGTTTAACTAATTTTCATATTATTTATTTAATATATTTATTTACATGCATTCATTTTTATTGTAATTCAAGTTAGTAATGTTTTGTCAAAATATTAATCTTCTAATACAACCCACACCCAATTTTCAATCCTTATTATTTTTGTTACTTTAAATACTGATCAAAAATTATCCATTACCCTGATTAAACCATTCTAAATATCCTTTCTTTCCCAATCAAATATCAATGAATCTAAATCACAAAATAGTATAATCAGAGATACTATACCACTTTCTTAGGATAACATGCGACATTGTCACCATTTCGAGATGTTTGTGTGCAATTATTTTAAAAATTTGTTCATAAAATAAAAACATGAATATAACAGCTGAGCAAAAGCTAGAATATTTTAAATATTTTTTCTTGAAACATGGTGATGGTTACATATTATTTACCTCCATAGGATATGGCAGTATTTTAAGAAATGAATATTTAGTTTTATATATGGTGTAACTGTTGTGTTTATTTAGTACATGTTGTGTCGTACGTTTTGATTGACTGCAAAGAAATGAAATTTACTTGGGAAGCATTCACAAAATGAATTTTATCATTGAATCTTTCATGCCTGTTTCGAAAATTCCTTACATTTACAATAATAAACATATACACCTATGAGATACTTTCACGAACTGTCTGAAAGGGGCGCAAGGACCCAGTATGCTAAGCAAATTCAGCGACAATATCGTCCATAATGTTAAAAATCACGTTTCACAGTATTAAGACTAGAGAAAAAGCAAATAGTATTATTATGCCTAATATGCATGTATAAAATTACAACATTATATAACCTAAATTTAAAAAGAATGTCAAAAAAATTGCCATTCCAATTTTTGATATATATTATTATGTTATTAATAATTTTTAAAAAGTATAATAATACCTTCAGGAGACTATAATGAATGTTAACGTACTTTTCAAAGGGGAGTATCCTTTCGCTTAATTAGATATTAAATTGACACTTAACGGACTGTCAAACATATAAACAAGACAGTCGAAGAAATATGAATTCACACAAGTGATTATAAATTAATAATTAAAATTAAACTTGCATGCCAGCGAATTTCATTGCTCATTGGCACTAATTAACTTCTTGGCAAATGAGATAAATTTTTTTGTTATGTAAAATTAAATTTCATAACTTAAGAAAAAAATTTAGAAACAATGTCTTACAAATTTTAACATTCTTAATTAATTGAAAAACATTACAACTGCCTTATGAATGTACTTATAATCTATAACTTAACATAATTCACATATAAATAATATGATAAACATATTATTTATTAATCTTGAACAATTAAAAAAATTCAAATATTTTTTTATGGTTTTTATAATATTTGTTGTGTGCTAATTTACGCTTCGATACTCAACATCATCAACGAGAATCTATTTGTGTTAAACAATATTGTTGGTAACCATTCAAAAACAAAGAACTAGGCATTGAAAACATCTAATAAATAATTCTATGGAATCAGTTTACATAAAAAAACCAGAATTCACATTTAACAGCATGATTTTAAATACTAACACAAACCACGCTACAACTGCAAATCAAGTACCAACAACTTTATTTATTAAACCATCATGACGTTTAACAAAAAAATCAGGAAGAACTTTAAAGTTGTATAAAATTTGAGGATTGTAGGTAATAATTATTAAAAGAATTTTATGTCAATCAAGTTCAAATATCTAGTGTTTAAAATTTTAAAGTAGCTTAATAGAGTGATATATAAAATTTGCATAACAAAATTTTATCGTTTGCTTATTTGATATTCACATAATGCATTTCACCGTACCGTAAAAGGAAATTCAGTTTTGCTTCTTGATTCGGTTATTTCAATCTCATCAAAATGATGTTTTATCACTGTTTGCTACAGGCTAAATTATTTCAAGGATTGATGATAAAAGACAACGCCAAAAAAATCACTTGTTAGATATCAAGTAATTACATGAAGCAAAACTGGGATACCAAATTATTACATTATTAATATGTTCGTTTTGTTTTTCCTCCATTCACATACAACGTTTCTTGCTGTTAGGCAATTATCATGTGAGAGTAATTTGACAAATATGTGCAGAGTAAATATTAGGTAAAAATTACTAGTCAGAAATAAATATATCAAGGAGTGAAATCAATATAGAGATAGTACGAGTTACATGATTTCGCAGTAAATGTGTTCAGCATTAATTAATGAATATATTATCGTAAGTGAAAATAGAATAATGGAGATGCGAGGAATAAATAGCATTTAATAATTGATACTTTCAATGGCTTTAGTCATAAACTCAATAAACCTTTTTCCATACTGTTCAGGATCACAAGTGGATATCCCGTCCACGTTGCTTCCATATTTCACAGTCTTGGCAGCTTTGGCAGCCTATAAAAGAAAGTACATTGCATGAAATGTAGAAATTTTGTTTAGCTCAAAATCATATTCATCAATATTGGATGTGATGTGGGTGTGTGTGATTTTTTGATTTCAATTGTCAAAGAAAGTTGAAAGAGATTAGTTTTAGTCACTGTTCATTTAATAAAATAATTGTGACAAAAAACACTCACAATTATACATAATTTGATAAAAAAAATAAGTGAAATATTTGTTTTTGTCAAAAAAAAAACTTTATTATCAATTCACATTAATTTTATTATTTCTGAGTAGTCTCAGATCAGATATAATACTTGATCACTTGTTCACCTGTACCAGTGTTTTCTCCAATTTTCAAAGAACTTCTACAATGCAATTTTCGCTTTGATGTTTATCTCCTTCAGCAATTCTGACTTTATCTTCTCAATATTGGCAAAACATCATCCTTTAATTGTTTTTTTTTGAAGAAATTGCAGAGGGTCATTTTTGGTGAATTCCAAGGTTGAGGCATCAAAACAGTATTGTTTTTGGCCAAGCTGTCAGTGGTGAGTAGGTGCATAATTGTAGTGCATTTGCCACATTTTTCTTAGGAGTGCTTCACGAGAATGGTGTTGCTAATACTTACTGGCCATATGACATGGTGGCAAGAACACATGATATGTTGGCTCTTCAGAAAGCTTGCTTGGAACAATAGGGCCTAAGTTACAATGTCATATCCAAACAGCCACATTTTGCATGATCCATTTGAGCAGTTCTGGATTGTCATCAACTTCAGTCAGCAAATTGTGTGTAATGTCCATTCACCACTGCTTTTGGTTTAAAAATGATTATGCCCAAAACGTGTGAAAAAAATGCTTTACACGTGCCAAATGATATGCAAACATCCTGATAGTGATTTGGTGATTGTACATGATCATTTTTTCGATATCGTCATCAATTAAATCACCGAGCACCCCAAACACACAGGACCTCTTTGATAACCGACAACAATGTAAACATCCAATACGGCTACTAATGTCTTAATATGTCAGAAACCAATACAAGAAAAAAACTGTGATAATTTGACTTGAGCAGCCCATGGAATTAAAAAATTCTGCATACAATTTGACCAAGCCATGTGGTATATATTATCACTGTGAGCTGATTTTGTGTTTCTGTTATGAAAAGTGTGAAAAATGCATTGCAAACATTCAACTCAAGTAAGTATATGTAAACAATCAAATTGTAGAGCGCTGTAGAATAGCTTATAGTATATATAATAGAAAAAAGTTCAATTTGAACTTTCAGAATGAAAGTTGATAGTTGTGTGCATAAACATTTAAATTTATGCGACAATGGATGGAAAACTTTTCATTCTTACCTGTTTTTTCACTCCATAGTGAGTCAGGACATCAATAATGGCAACAAAGTAAATTTCTTTTCGCACCGCTCCTGTAAAAAGCAAAATATAAATTGCACACAAAAATAATGCAGCAAGGGATATTTGTTTTTAGGAAACTTCAATTCTGAGATTTCAATATGATAGGTTGACATGACTTGAAAGTGAAAATAGTAACATAATTGTACTATACTTCCATTTTGATATGATATAAAAGTAAGATGCTTAAATGCAATAGTTTAAATTAGAATTAGATATTATTTATTACATAATATAATAACTGAACTTAAACAATTTATTACTTGATTGCATTAACTATTTTCATTAAAAAATATAGGTTTGTGTAATATTTGAAATAGACTTTACCTTCTTGGCTTGGGATGGCATAAATATCAATTTCCGGAATGATTCCATCATACTGCAAGGAAGAATCTCTCATCAGACCTCGAGGACTGTCAGGTGGCGTGTTCCATGCACCCCTGCAATTAAGTTTTATCCATTAATCCATGAGATAAATATCAATAACTGTTACTTTTGAATGGAGAGCCGTTATGATAAAATTATGATTTTTAGGATGTGCTACTTCTACATATCATTTAGCTGTAATATTGTGTCAGGCTTAAAATAAACTGTATGAGAGAACTAATTACACATTTTTATATTTTTGGAATATTTTCAATTAATTGTATGTTACAGGGAATAAGTGCGAGTAACATACACAGAAACACAAATTTGGAATTGAACATACGTTTTGGTTCAATCATCGCAAACACAGGTTGTCAAATGCGAATGATGTTTCACCATTATCAATAGATTTTCATTAATTATTAATTAACGACAGAAAGACAAAAAAATTACATTTAAAAATGCCTCAATTTCAATTATTATGATAGAACAAAATGTAGTTTATTAAGTAATCTATATATATTGTATACAGATTGAAAAAGTTTCTTTTTTAATATTTTGTGAATTTTGTTGTGTATAAATAATGTAAAGGATATACGAGGGGGCTTATTCCGAAATTAACTTATTCCACTTCAACAAATTTTTGGCGAATGACAAAAAAACTTCTTACAGTTTAAATATTACATATTTTTTTGTTATTTTTGCAGAAAATTGTATTTTATACTCTGAAATGGATATTTCAATATGTAAATTCTATGCAAAAGTAATTAAAAATAGGTATATTCTCATATTTTATTTGGAATAAGTTCGTTTTGTAAGTGACACTCGGAAAAAATTACATTTGTAACTAACAGATTTGGAATATGTTACGCTTGAAAAAAGCAGTATGAAAACCGCCATGTTGTTGTAATGTTGCAGGAAAAATTGTGAATATTCATACATCCCGGAATTATTTTGGTCATGCAAGTTTTTAACTGGGATTAGGTAAATAAAACTGCTCATTCAAATTTAGGCATAAATCCATACTATAAAAATTGTTTTATTAACCGTCCTACTTACGGTTTGTTTTATGTGACGTAGCAAGTATGAACCTTTCGAAATATCAGAAATAGAACTGTGCAATTCGTCTGTCCTTGAAGAACTACATATAACAGTGTATTGTAGGTTCGTTTGTACCCAGTGCGTACTCATTTTTGTAGATCTCAGGAATATTTTTTTTTTCAGACGCATATGCGATATGAGTTAGTGCGCTGGGGCCGCATCATAGTGCGCATATCCCGTACGTTCGTATAGATAGGGCGGTTTATACAGAAAAAACCATTTTTTATTATTATACAAATAATAAGGCAACACAAGTCACATAGAAAAAAAAAATTTACATTCAAAAAATACGAAATATCTACTGATTTTACTTAGTAAACAATAAGTTCGTCTCCTTAGTAGTCGAGTGGTTAACGTGCGCTCCTTACATCCGGGAATTATAGGATCGATTCTTACACTTGCTGGATTTTTTAAAATTCGAGAATGCAGGACTGGATGCCTTTTGGGTAGAGCAATTGTTTGCCAGCCAATTGTAAAATATAATCTATTAAGACATATCTTCACATTGTGTAGATCCATGTACCGCACTTTCGGAGCGAATATGGTAAAAAAGCATTGATAACAACGTTTCCTCTAAGGTGTGCGCATGTGCGGCCGCACATCTCTTAAAAATTTCCCACACACATGTCTTGATCCCCCGCACATATTTCAAAGAAAGGAACTTGAAACCATATATTTGTTTTATGTAATAATCTATCTTTTTTGATATTTTATGATAGGGTTTATACATAACCTACATATTGGGAAAATGTAATTTATGATTTCGTGGTACATTATATTGTGTACTTAATTTTATCTATGCATATTTGCACACTCGCCTCTTTTTTCTTGCACACATAAATTGATGGCCTACACACATTAGTTGATGGCCCGCACACACGATGAAAAAATTAGAGGGAACGTTGATTGACAATGTTTTAACAATGATCTCATGAGACCATTGACCTATAAATTCACATATTTATTACATAGTCGATAACAGGGAAGAGTTTAATTCGAAACGAATAACAATACCCTAAGTTATACACGATGGTGATGACATTCGAGTAATGCGCAATAATGCGAATATTGGTAAAAATTGCAATGTCACCCCGCAGTGGTAAAATTTATATTTTGTTAAGTACCTGTTTTATAATTTGTTCACTTTCTAAAGGTTATGTATTTTTTCTCACTTGAGTACACTGACAACAAGGAAATTATAGTTGAATTTAGGCGATATTTTTTTTTCATTTTCTTGGGTAATGTATCCCTTTATTATTATTATTATTTTATACGAAACAATCTTGTTCCAAACATTTTTCTTTAAATTTTGGCATTCATAACTCATTGTTGATAAGTTGACTTCAGAAATAGCCCCCCTTCCTCATATGAAATATATTTCATATAATTCTCTACAAACAGATATTGTAGTTTGTGCGTAACTGCTCAAATTGCTGTACGGAAGTTTATAGAAATTGTATAATAAAGAAGAGATCAGATTGTGGCGCACCTATCACCATGCCTGTTGTCGAGACCAGATCCACTCTCGGAATCATCTCCACTGTCGAGGCCATTATTGTCGGAGTCTGCCGATTCTCCCAGCGCTAACCGATTTGCATTCTCTACCTCTGCCCGAGCACAGTCGTGGATTCCCACTAGTAGGGAGTAGTCCATCAAATGCAGCTTTGTCAGAAACTGTCAAAATGATTTCATTTTATAAGTTTAAGACATAGATATATAGCAAGTCTTTTCAATTTTTTTATGAGTTTGATTGAAGCATACAGTATTTGATTATTAAATTTAATTGGTGTCAAAAATCCTGAAAGATGTCGATGTAAATTGTAATCCAAACAATTGAATAATTTTTTATTCATCAACAACATGTTTGATATTATTTTTGGTGTTTTTAAAGTAATGAAAGATTTATAATTCAATTGTAGCAACGTGACACAAATTTAATATGGCAATAATGTGCTGTAAACATTTTTGTCATATTCTTATTGTTAAACAAATATAAAATTATTATATGAAAAATTTAATTAGTACTTACATCAACATCAGCGGAAAGTGTTTCGAGAAGCTTTTCCTTAGCGGACTCCCCCATGTCCACTTTAACACCCTGCTTGATGAAGTCGTTATCTTTCAATGTTGGAAGATCTTTTTCCAATTCTTTTTCAGAAGCCTCTCGATCGACAGTCGATCCTTTCAAGTCAAACTTCCTGCAATATTTTTACATTTTAGGTGATACTGTTTTTATAGATTTGACTCTCTGCTCTGTTGTCTTCCTATCTGAATATTTAAATCATAAAAAATTAATAACGTGAAAGTGAATGCATCTTGCTCTAAGAGTTTAGTACAGATGTTTGAGAGGATTCAAAATTCTTTAATGAGTTGTATTGAGACCTGTTGATATGTCATGTTAAAAAAGCAAAGTGCATTTTACATAATTTAGGATTTTTAAAAAAGTCAAAATTTTATAATGAGTACGAGTTGGTAAGCGCTTGCCAATCAGAACCAAAGATGAAAAGTTCAAAGCCCCCGCCAATGCATTTACACTGTACACTGAAATATTGGTAATATAATATAAAAAAATGCATTTTTATCCATGCCCCAAACAAAAAACGGTAATAATGTACCGATTGCTGAAGATGATAACAGCAGATAAAATTTCCTAATTTAAACAATTTACTGACTATTACTAGACTACAATTACATTTCTCACCTGTGAATAGAAAGATGATTGGAGAAGACATTTCTCATTGCAACTAAATAATGTTCGATTCCATCAACGGTGATTCTGTACAAGCCCAAGTACTGAGGAAGAAGAGTTTTTCCATGTCTTTCAACAATGTACTGAAATAAAAATTGTGAATTAAAATAAGAAAACTTCACCAAATTTTTCAAGTTGATATAATACTGAATAGTTTGCGGAAGTGCTGGCAGAAAGAATTTTAACGATCTGAATAAATTGACTCATAATATATCATAGATAAATTAAATTAGTATTATTTTTTATTAATTGAGATCCCATTAATATTAGCACCATGATAGGATTCCGTTTTGTAATAGCTGAATAGTCAAGTCATAATAAAAATCTGTTTTAGAAGCCAAACCATAATATTATTAATACCATTATCTGCACATATATTACTATAATTACCAGAGCTTTCTGACAATAATTTTCCAGCACTATTTCAACTACCGATTCTGAATATTTTGATAAATTTAGTCCTACACAGTAATGGCCCAGCACATCTTTTAAATATATGTATATATTTTTAATAGTAATATAACACTATATAAATCTCATTCTTGAAATAGATTTAGTTCATTTCCAAATAATTATTTTAGGTCAACAAAACAGTCATAAGTGTAACTTTTGTAATTTAAAAATTAATAACTATTCAGAGATAAAGAACACATTCAGGTGACTTTACATACATACCGGATGGTAATGTTTGAGGAAAGAGTGCATACGTTCCACTTCTTCAGATGTAAGGAGTTTTATAATGAAGAGTCTGTCGTAGCTCTGATAGAACTTGGCTCCTGATTTACCTGATGAATCATCCGGTGTTGGTTGAGACCTTAAAAGACACCGAAATAAATATTACACAACCGTTTATCAACAGATACACAAAGTCTGCGATGCCAATGGTCCATTTCAGAATTCATAGCCCGTTTATACATTTAATTTTTAAAGAAGTCATTATTAATTGCGGTTAAGTAAGAATTAAGCTAAGAGAAAGTTTTTAAGCTTATCTATATCTAAAGTAAAGAAAGGAAAGGAATTATCATAATTCATTTTTGTATTTAGAAACAATATTTTCTGTTGATGATTATTATTTTGGTTTGCTATAATAATTTGTTAGAATCAAATTTTGATTGCTTGTTATATATTTTATGCGGATTTTTTTAAATTAGAAAAAGTAATATGACATTTAAATAATTTGAATCACTAAGTATTCATATATGTATCAATCAATAGTCTCTTTCAGTAATTTTATAAAACAGATAAAAATACCAACTAGCTGACAATCATCATTGTAAATGAAACATCATTCAGTAAGCTTAAAGTTGGAATAAATAAAGATGTTATAAGGGGGAGAGGAAATGATTCTATATATATGTTTTATTCAATAATCGGGGCAAAAAATGCAGACAAAGCTAGTAGCACAATTAATTAGGTCAATAAAATGTATTTCACACATTGATTATTGTGGTGATTAATAATTGGAAAATAAATAATTTTCAGACAAATAAATCATCAAAGAAAGGAAAACAAGCGGTTAAATGTTTCATCTAGATAACAAAATATCTTTTCCATATACTTGCTATTTTAGTTATGACTACAAGATTACATATTTATATTAACACTTAACCGACGGGCCGAGTAGTATCTACCCGTTCCATAAGCTGATGGTAACAGACGGCGCCGGTAGTGACTACCTTTTTTTGACATATGCCTTTTGTAGTATCTACCGGCAAAAAAAACCCGTTTTGTGCTTCCATCTATGAATGAAGGATTGTGCTACAAGAAAAAAATTATTCCAAGGCAAAAATATTTTTACTGTTACTTCACATGTGAGTGACAGAGAACTCTTTGTCACGCTTTTAAAATAATTTATGATCGATTTTTATAAAAAGTCATAAAACACTAAAACAGAAATAAAATTTTATATTTGATAATTTACGTAGTACAGTGTTTCCTCTTGTGTTCGAGACAAAAATAATTCGATATAGTTTGTTTATTGTTTGTTACGAGAAATGCATTAAAACATTAAACATTCATAAAAAATTAACCTATATTTTTTTTTTTTTTTACTTTAGTTTATATTCGACGCCACCGGTATGTTACATATCTTTTTCTGAGTGCATAATAACAGTTTTTTTAAATATCTTTGAATATTATACATGTAATACAATATTTTATTTTAAATA
>JAGVSQ010002030.1:0-26328 GCA_022683975.1 Rhyacophila evoluta | reverse complement strand
ATATTATAGATAGAAAGGTTGTGATAGTTAGCTCCAGTAGCTAATTAGTAAGCGTGTCCGAGTTGATACAATGGGTCGTAAGTTTAACTAAATCTTAAGATGCGGGTTCAGTTTACTTATGGACCAATTTTCAATAAATGTAATGTTTAGTTAATTTTTAAATATGATTCTCGACCCTCGAGAAAAACAGTCTTTAAATATATATTAACATGGTAAAAAGCGATATGCTCAACTCATATGACATGAAGTAAAATAACTTTATGTAACTTAGTTATTAAATTCCGTCAATGTTGTTTCTAAAAATCAAACAAAAATCTAACAAACCAAGGTTGAAATGTATTGCTTTGTATATAGTGGAAAAGCACAAACAAAAATATGGAATATTAATTAAACATAATTGAAATAATATTTTAAAAAGACGTCAGAATAAAACACGAAAATGATTTAGGCTCTCTAGTAATAAATATTCGAAACATGACTCAATTATAAAAATAATTGGAAACGTTTGAAAAATATTTGCATCAACAATGCAATGTCTTGCTGCGCATTAGTATTTCGTCTAATGTGTAAATGAAGCAAATATTAAAATCGGCTGTTTTGCCACGTATTGATTTAACCTTTAACAACTTTGAAACAAGCATTATTTTTGTAATCTTGAATGCAATGAAAGATATTTTACGTATTATGATTGTTAATTTGTATTTGGCATCGTTATACAATGTGGTAAATTTAATGTCAGAACACATAGATATTTTTATAATGCGTGTCATATAGCCGATAGCGTTTATGTCAATGTGATGAATTTACAATACGATCCAATAAATCTCTGAGCAGTGAGTTTTAGTCAAAATTCAACACCCTATTACTCAATTTATTATCTGACTAATAAGGTAAATCCGCATCATTCTAATAACAAAAACTTGTTAAATAATTAACTTAAAATAGATTCCAGGTACAGGCATTAACAAACTTAACTGCAGTAAATGTTCAGAACTGAATGTTTCAGGAATGGATATTTTAAAAAGAAATATCGCATAATATTTAAAACGACGATGGTGTAATGTTTTTGAAATTCTGTACATATATAAACTCAAAAATCAAACTAACATTCTACAAATCAGCGTCAAGCAATCTAGCATGGGACATTTCATTATCCAAGTATTGTGCCGTTGAAAACACATAAACATTAAAAATAAATGTAGTTATATAACGGTTCCAAAACACACCAATATAAAAATTCAAAACATACTTTCATCATTGAAATTATTGAAATTATTTTAAGGTATGACTAGCTTAACGTAATCAATGTACTTCAATCTATTATAGTTATCATTTACTGAAATCTTGTGATTACAAGTGTTTAACATGCATAACCATAATGATTTCAAAGATATTGATTATACTTATTAACAAAATGCAACGACTGATGAATGTCATCGAGTTTGATTTTAAAATGTTGTGTAAATATTTTTCTACATTAAATTATTCCAAAATATGTACAAAGTATGATCAATCCATATATATATATGCATACATTCTTATTACACTGTAGTTGTCACCTTAATACTGTCTGTGTATTCATAATCTCATTGCATGTATATTATACGTTATATTTGTCGCAAAAATTACCTAAGTTTGGTTCACACGCCGATGAAATATGTCTGGCGTAAGTGGTTGGTTTTATAAAGGCAAAAACACAATACAATACGAATCACTTAAAGGCAATGCGGTAAACGAATTACACGGAAATGCGAAATCCGGAAGCTTGCATTTTCTCTGTAGGTGTCACAACACAACACGCTTTTTAAATCCGAAAGTTTTCCCTCTGTTGTCCAAAATTCGACGAACTTATTTCAATCGTGTATATTCAGAATACCAATGTACAATATAATTAATTCAATTCATGTTCTTTATTCTGAATACTTGTTAAATTCCTTTTATGTTAAAAAATAAGAAAATGTATTTTTATATGAATCGAATAGAAATGATCGTATCATGGTTAAGCTTACCATGTGTTTGAATACTAATCAACTATAAATATTTTAAACACCAAATAATACTTAAAAAATTATAAATGACTTTAATATTTATAAAGAAATATTCTAAATATAACAGGTGTACATAAAACTATTGGAAAACTATTACACACACGATTTCTGCCTCCCTCAGCAAACTGTTTCTTCCAAAATACTACACCAATAGAACCTAAAATATCGGTTGCTATACTTTTCCGCATTTTCATGCTGTATTCAAGAATTTGCTATTCATCCGTTTACTGACTAACCAACGTCCGGTGTTCGTTATTGTTTTCAGTAATGAGGATCACCATGAACCATAATGTTAAAAATGTAATAAATAAAAATAATCAGGTATTGAAATCTTATAAGACATCTCTAATTATTGACAGTAAAAATTTGATCATTTATACATAAGTATAAGTTTTATATGAAGTAGAATGAAATAATTACATTTGAACTATCGCTCACATGTCAATACTTTTCGTTCGTATAGTGAGCTCTAGGTAGATTGTATGTTTTACGGATGTCTTATATCCGTTCACCGGGCGAGAATGAAAGTTTTAGAAAGGTACATTTCTGCCAAGTTTTTTTTGCATTTCGCGTTCGACGTACTGAAAGCAGTTCTCATATTCGCCCTTAAAAACCGAGAAAAGAGGTCGCTCGTGATGCTTTCTTTGGAGATCACTGTCGTTAATTTTAGTTTGAATTCAGAACCTTTCTCGAGTTTGTTCCATTTTAAAATTTACAAACAACTATCCATTCATCATAAATTATCGTGCTCGTTTTTTACTTATAATCAATGTATTAAGTATATCGGATATATCGGTATACGCTATCCATGAAATGAGCATCATGCATGAAATTTTTTTTTGGAATTAAAAAAATAACCAAGAGCTGACGTTCGCAAAAAATATTTCTTACATTAATTTAATACTTGCATTCTGTTTATTTGAAATATTTTTTCTTGGACTGATTTCAACATGAATAATTTCAATATTTTCTTGTGAATTAAGACTGAAAATAAAGCGATACTTATTTTTAATAAGAATGAAAAAATACCAGATAAAAAATTGTTGATGCTAGCCAGATCTTGGCGGTAAATGACATGATGACGTTTGCTATTGTCGGTGTTATAAAAAACGAAAAACAAGCATTAGTTCCATGTTTACTCTCCCTGCATATTTGATTTCACTCTAGATAAAACTTATGACGATGCCTATTATAAATCTAATTTGAATAGTACTCTCCGGTATTTTCACTTTACTTAGTTTTCATAAAAAAATACCAAGTAATGATTGAAGACTTTGTTTCAAAACATTCGATTTTTACTATTTTAACACATTTCAAAATCACTAATATCAAGCTGACACACGTTTACAATTTATTACAGCTAAAATATTATGTAACGGCTTACTTTCAAAGGATATTATCAAATATATTCATTCAGTAAATACTATCTATAAAATATCTATATAATTGAGTATGAAGCTGTTGAATTGCAACCACAATGAACACTTAATGCCGATTGCTGTTTCCTTGCAATTTCCAGGCGTGTCCCAGCACACAATATCATTTTATTATTATATCGTTATCGAATCGATTTATCAATCAATTCGATTGTAACAACTAATGATTCGATTAATTGGTGAACGGAAAACTTCGATTAGCCACTGGTGAGGTGACAAGCCGTACTGTCCGATTGCTTAGGAACAGGTTCCTTCACGCCGATCTGTAATAGGAACAACAAAACTAACTTCGTAAAAACATGTTGTTATAATAAATAGTAAATAGTAAAACTTAACATCACACATTAGGAGATATAAATTACAGTTCACAACAACGGCATCAAGTTTTTAAACGCTTAGTTTTCATCTAATTACTCTACAGTCGATCAACGAAGACAGAATGGAATATTTTTAGATCTCAAGTCAAATGTACACCCATTTAATTTAAATAATCTTTGGCTACTATGAAATTTGAATCTGCAACAACATCTATCACAAAATCGAGCGGCTTTTGAGAAGATCTAACTAATACCTATACAACGATAATAGAGATAATCACTAGTAAATTATATCGATCAAATTGAAGATACTTCAGAAGTATGTAAGTTTTCTAAATATGACTATAACCACGAGCTATTATGAATTATCGTTGAATCTGTTCATCGGTTGCTTCGACTCTCGACACCTCATTATTCGGCGAAGCTCTATTATATCCATCGTTATAATATATCACATTGCATACTTTACGTGTATCCAATATAGGTCATTAGTTTTTTTCATACAATACACGTTAACGTTTAGTTATTCGTTATTAATATATTCTTTTGCATGGGGTCGAACTTGGTGGTGTATCTACGAAGATAGTGCACAATATTATTTTGGACTTAATTAATTTCGTGAAAATAGTGATATAACGTTTATTAAATTAAAATGTTAATTTGTTAACATTAATTATGTTTCTCTTAAATTGAGATTGGTTATCTCCTATCTGTATTCAGATTTAAATATGAAGCAGATTGCACACTCGGATAATTTCTATTGCACATCTTTTAATAGAGCCACAAATAACAATTTTATTTATAACCGTTTCTTCCCCAACGCTATTTAACAATATTTATTTCTTTTATGTCAGAATTTGCTAAAAAATATTTTTTTAAAGATTCCGTTTTTGACTAGTTATATGTACAATTCGCAGCAGTAAATTATTCTGTGCAGGCTGGTGAACGTGTATGCACGCTTTTCACGGCAACATTATTGACCAAACTCTCTTGCAATACATACAGTTAAATTTTAACAACGAGAAATTTAAATGCTATTTTTATAATTGTGAGCATTTATTAATTGGCCATAAATTCGAGAAAACGCAATTTTGCGAGACTCGTCGAAACGTCTTCTGCGATTGATATTTTATAATTATTGTTGTTAAATCAAAAACTGGCAACCCTATATTCATTATCCTAATTAACTTTGTGTCCCCAAAATATTATTTAAAAAAAACTCATTAATGTGTGTATCATTAAGGGCTTCTAATGATAATATTTTTTTCATTATAAATATATATATATTAACCGTGCCTTAATGTGTTTTCCTCTGATTTCAGCAATAGTGTGTCAGACGACCTTTTTATTTTTTTTCCTTGTTTTTTATTAAAATTCCGAACAAATATTTTTTTTGATTACTTCGTATATTATAATATAATAAAAATCATTATTTTCTATCACGAATTATTTGATCGTGAAGATCATAAATCAAGGATCTATTTTGAAGGAACTTTGAAGTTTTAGTATACATTTTATAATACTATCATTTTCCAAACTAACGCTTATTCATAACTACTAATATTTTCCTATAAATAACTCCCTACAAATAGTAAATAAATTTAACCAAGTGATAGTATCTTATCACAGACGGTCCATAAAGGAATAATTACTTCGGTAAGTGCGTTTGTATAGGTGCTTCCATTTCGCATTTATTTTCGGGATATCCGGTGACGCACACACCCGAATAAGCAAATGTCCCTTGCAGTTAAGTGAAAATTCACTTTAATATTCCGAGTAGCAATAGCCATTTCCTGGTAAAATCGTAACTGTATTACTTTGACGACTCATTTAAAATTGGCGACATTTACCAAACACTTCAAACTTTCACAATTTTACTACCAGACCATTATTTCATTCCATTAGATTATTAAAATTATTTATTCACTACAAAACTGAAGTAATTTCATACAAACATTTCTTGATGCATTTATAAAAAAATACGGTTTTATATTTCCAGTTAAAATGGGCAACGAGATGAAGTCTTTATATATCTACAAATTATGGAAGTATTTCGATAGATGTTTACGGTGGTTGAAAACTGTACAACGGACAAAATTAATACCAACAAAACAATCTCGTTTCTGATGCTTCCATTTTTAAAGTAAAGTGACCCACGATCTCATATATTTTTGAACGTGCTGAAAAAATATTATATTGTTACTATGGTAAATAAATTCCATATTATATTTTATACTGGCAGTCAACATTGACGTACTGTAATGCTTGTCAACAAGATTTTTCATTTGTATCATCTTGGTAGTAACGTGATCTTCTCAAACATCTTCTCAGTATTGCCACTAATTATTTATGCAGTAACCCGCAGCATATCACTTCTACTTCGCTCGCTTTAATTCAGTGGCTTCCCAAAATTCAATCATATATAGTCAAATATTATTAATACAACTAATATCAAACAGACACTATGTTTTTTGTAGTATCATTACAAAATTATTGTTAAAAATAAAATATTTCCTAGACTCGCTTCTTTTACTCTCGTTATTTTGGTGCTTTCCCGGTAATATGGAAGTTAGCATGCACGCCCTCTGGTTAGGGGAATGCGGGTTCGATTCTCAGGTCTCTTAGATTTAAAAAAATCCAAAAATGCAGGACTTGATGCCCATTGGGTTGAACAATTGTCTAAAAAACAATTCAGTGAAAAATAATCTGTCCAGTCTTCACATTTAGGAGATCCATATTCTCCACTTTCGGGGTAGATATCTTCAACCTGTGTAAATCTATATGCTCCAGTTGGGAGCGAACATTGCATAAAAAAATTTTTTTTGGCGTTACTTAATTTAAATAATGACAATATATTTAGAATCGTAATTATGAAATTTATCGATAGTTATTTTTGTTACTAATCTTAAAATACTATCAGTGGAAGATTAACATTGTCACTAATTTCACAATATTACTATCCAACTGATATCAAATAAAAAATATGACTTAAGTAAATAATTTATTAATATACATCAAAGTAACATATACATTAAATTGTATCCAGCATGAAATTTTCAAACTATGCATTCAGTGTTCAGTTCCTTTCGTGGACATATTCCTACATTCCTCGTTGATTCATTACCTAATTTGTTTACAATACTGTGTTATGTTTTTACACATAAATGTTCCTTGCTATGATATATTATTTAACATAATACTCCATATCCTACATAAAACCACGCCACTGTTACAAACTATTCTACCACATTATCTTTTAAGCATTATATCTGCGGTGACTTTCTCCCAATTAACTTTACAGGCCTGCCTAGATCTTCTTCTTCCTAATACTGGCGGAGTAAATTTTTAATTTTCAACTGTATTCGTAGGTAGGGCTGTCACTAATTAGATATTTTACATACTAAGGAGTAAAGTGGTGGCAATTACAGTTCTGGTCTCATTAAATGTAAAAAATTATATCAAATAGATGTAACCTACTAGCTTTTTTTCTCTACTAATTTCTAGAGGACGAAGATGGATAAAACCAGTATCGCTATCTGTATTACTTTAGGTTTACAACATGCAAATAATGTTTAACCCTTTGAATGTCATGCATATATAGTTTTCTACGATAAAAGCCAAACATGATTTTGACAATTTTTGCTATCGCAAGGCCCAGGTTTAAAATATTCCGCATGATTAATAAGACATCCAGTATGTTAAAAACGTTTTTATTATCAAACATTATAATGTTCATAGATTCTAGGATTTAAGAAAAATACAGCGCCCAATAGATTAAACGAAACAACATATATTTTTTATTTATTAATAAATCACTACTATTGATTTAATTTTTTTTAAATATAAAAAAATATCTGTATGAAGCCGCATATAGATTTATTTATAGATATCTTAATTATCGTATAACGTATTATTATCTATCGTACATATCAAGCGAAAATCCATGCTAGAATGACTATATGCGTTAATATCCTGCAGATAAGATTTTTAAAAATATAATTGTATTATATTAAAAATCGATGTCTTATCAATTATCACGATTGCCAAACGATTTTACCAAATAAAGTTTACATGCGATGAACTAGGTGTGTAGGAATATCTTCATTTAAAATCTAAGATGTTTTAAAACTATTACACCATTATCAATATTACAAATGTGCATTGTATTATTTTGGTCTACATTATCTATAAATATACGCATATTTTTATCAGAAAATATGCTCAATCGTTCAGTAGGACGGTTGTGTAACACATATTATTTCTATAAAAAAGACCTCACTGTGTATTAAATGTAATATAGAACAAAACAATGTTATACAAGCTTTTTTATGCAGCGATAAAATATTTGTGACGTATAGCTTCGGGTTTACAAACTATATTATATTGTATTATTATTTTATCGATTTATGGTATGGCAGTATTGTATGGTATGTGCCATACATGGATTTAATAACGGTATGAATAGAAAATTAATAGATAATTAACAATAATTCTGGTTAATCATTCGCAAAAAAACGCTTGTAATGTATTTTGAAGATATTGTTTTAATAATTACTCTATATGTTGGAAATACCACCATCCTCGATGTTTTAAAAACAATAATGCACAAAGTATGTCTTACAAATCTTCAATCAATCGTTTCGCTTTAAGAATTAAAGAACGCCGAGAATATCTTTGCTAATATTGTGCGATGTAGAAATTTGTAATTATGGATTATCTATTGATGTCGATTGTTTATACAATAATTATTCAAATGTTTACATATCATTCTAAGCCGTATTTTTTTGTAACTGAATAAACACTTATTTCTGATTGATATGTGTTGTATGTCTTCCAATTACCACGGATAATCGGCACTCGTTCGACTGTGCAGTGCTTTCAGAATTTATGGCTATCTCAATATCGATTGCCACTTGTCTAGTTGGTAAATATCTAATCAATGCTATATATTTCCCAATGTCAATCAGCTGTTCAATCGCTCTGCCCTTCCTGATTCTTTGATCATGTCATTGATAAAAAAATCTATGATGATGGTATTTTTAATGTATTTATACGAAGCATAACTGTTCTATCGTTCTCGTCTGACGTACTTTTTTATTCACGATGGAATGCTAATCGTTATTCCAGACCGGTTGCTTCTTTCTATTCAGTCATTGATAACAGTTTATTGGCGGACTTGTTTTATTGTTTAATACTACCAAATTCATTAATAAAATTAATTCTAAAGCAAGAATATAGTAGATACATGACTGATATAAAAGATGTTGCAGACGACGGGTTAGTGCCAGCAAAGCGGGCGGTCGTTTTCTGAATTGCCTGAAAAAATTAGAATATAAATAATTAATCAATTCCAGTATACCATCGTTATAATATAATTTTATCACTTCATTTTATAAAGTCATCGAGTAGTAAAGGATCCTATATGATAAACTGGTCTAGAAGATTCTGTACAAAAACGAAGAGAGAAAAATCTCTTAATATACATAAATTCATTCGTTTATACATGTATGACTTATAATCATAGACTGCTGAATAAATAATGAAGGTATTACATGAAAATATGTATAAGACACTCTCTTCGTGTATGCTGAAGATCAAAGCTTGTTTTACAGCGGACATGGTGATTTACGTATGTTTCTATTGTACCACTTTTATGTACAGTTTTGATGTATTAACATGATTCGGCACAATTTCCATCCTAATAAAATTACATATCTGTATACTTGTTCGCAACTAATTAATTTTAATGAACAAACAATATGTTATTATTTGGCTCGTGCGTCGCCTTCTCTATTAATTACACTGGCTTTTTGATTAAATACAAATTATGTTACATCTACCATTTGTAATGTAACAATGTAAGAATATGTTTCCTTGTAAACATGTGCGGGTACAGATTTTAAAGATTATGATTGATTTACCGTTTAATGTTAACGTTGCGCGACTGACCAGAATTATATTCGAAGATTTTTTTTAATAAGACACCCTCGCTCAATACATACCGCTAAGAATCTAAAAGTATGTACTTAGTTGCGTGTTGTTTTAAATCGTAAGCATTTCTTTTAAAACATTTTAATACATCAAATCATACTTTGTTCAGATGTTACTAACATATTTATATTCACCTAAGAATGCGTTTATACTTAGCTGTTTTAAAAGCTACGTATAAAGCTTTAATTTTTTATATCAAGTATTCCGTATATTCTGATATCTTTTTATAAAAATATAAAGTACCCATAGGTCATATAAAAGTATTATTTTTCCTGTCCAATATTTAGAACACAAATTTTCCTGTATGTCGATATGACCTACTAACCGATACCTTTCGTTCCAAATAACATAAATAATAATACAAAATATAAGTCTCGTGTGAATGTCTGCAGTCTAAATTCGAAAACGTAAGCCTAAATCGATTTTAGTTGTATGATTTCTTTTTCAAGGAAAGACAAAAACATTCCTTCATAAATATAAGTACACACATTTAATATCACTTGACATATTCGTTGATTAGCAGCAGTAACCATTGAAAATTAAATGTTCTCTATAAATAAGAGGTTCTAGATAATAGTTTGTAATACTTATTAGAATTATATTTGTCAGTTTAAACCACAATAAATCATTTTATTATAAGAATCGAATGAAATTGTTTACACGCTATATTATTCGTGTATAGCGAATATTAGTAATAAAAAATAACCATATACTGTACTATTGTTGCCAGCTTCATCGACAATACTTACACTATACAACAAAAAATACATGTGTGTGTTTCACAAGGACTTCTCCCAAACGGTGAACATTAGCGACGTGAATTTTTCACATGGGATTGCACGGTTAACTATTGCACTTTCAGTTTTTCAAATCATTACCGATAATCAACAAGAAACTTGTATAAAGCTTTAAGTGCTCATGTGAAAGTATTGAAATAAATGTGTAAAAGCACGATACTATAAAATTTATTTGAAAAACGAATGAGTCTGAATACATTCTTTTTAACTGAACTTTTTTTTCTTTCAACTTTTCTTGTCAACTGAATATTTTCTGATAGTAAATTTTTTCGCTAGTTTTAAACAAATGTTCTTTACCACGTATTTATATAATATTCTATAATTATTTTTAATATTAATTTTTTTTGAGATAAGATATATATATCATATTAATTTTAAATATCTCATCGTACGATCGCAAAAGCGATAATGATATCCGACATAAACCTGAACAATTTTAAACGTACGTTAATTATTGCGTACAATTTTAATAGCTGATGAATAAAACATTTTAGTAAACAAACATAATTATTTTAATAAGAAAACAAAAACTGTCATTGGCCTTATTCTCATTGCTTTAGTTAAGAAGAATAAGATAGGTGTTAATGGTTGGGAATCGTGTGAAATTCAGTATTTTGACGAAATTTTGATAGCCTCAAATTATAGGTAGCCTTTATACAATTAACGTTTTAATTTTTCATACTAATTTAATCTATTAACGTCAAAAACATCATAGAATTTTTAATCACGCTGTTACACGGTATATTACCAGTAATACGTTCGGATAATTGGTAATGCGAGCTAATTCGTAACCGTCGGAGACAACTTAAAACAAAATACAATTAACACCGTAGATATGTTAATATTTTTCTATTAATTTGTGATTTAAGTGAAAGTGATTTTACTAACCAGAAATGTATGACACGTTTTTTTTTGCATTTGACTATTTATTGTGGTTGAATAATCGAATCTTTTATATTAAAGCGAGTCAGATAATCGTGACATTACAGTATGCCAATTTGATCATATTATAATTTTTAATAACATAAAATTGGTTTTTTGACTTATTCGTGAAATCAAAATTCTATGTTTCATGCATTTTTACAAAATATGCTGGAAATGGGTGTAAAAAATTTAATGCCCTGCTACCAATCGTATATAATATTAATCAGAGTTCTTAAAAATGGTTTATAGGCTTTTGATGTTTTGATCCTTGCGGAGTACCGTTGATTCTAATCTTAGTTTCTCGCTCTCTGTTAGGACTCGAAACTACAGTATTTAACGACAGAGCATCTCAGAAATGACGACCGCATTGTGTTTTATAGATCGTGAACTTTCTACAATCTAGAATATTGAAGCCCTGCGCGACAGAATCCTCATTATTTATTGGGAGCAAGCAAATTCGTGCTGGCAGTAAGTGCGAGTCGCGCCAGTCGTGCGATCTAGTAATTGAATCGCATAGCAAAGCGTTGCATGCCGTATTACTTAATCACAGACCATGCTTTTCTTCTGGTGCATCCTGTATTTTAATTACTCCACATACAGAGGCTTGAATGCGAAATCATCTTCATTTGCAAATCCTTGCGTTATTGCACGCCAATGCCTTTATCGGAAATCCTATGTATTCGCTTAGAATTTTACTTTATTATTACAAAAGCTAGAGGAATTCTCACGATTATTTCCCAGTTATATTTAAATAATTACAAGCGCTTTGATGAGGAAACTGATCAAATACATCAACTTTAATACCAGTAGCGAAATCTCACATCAACGTATAAAGTAAGGATTTAAACTAGGTACTATAATAACACTTGTTACTCTGTAATGAATCGTGAGTGACCATTTCTTGTAATTAATTTTATTTTTTCAAATATACTTATTCCAAGATTTCAATATCTCTTCCTCATAAAACGCCCTATAATTTCAATGTTGTCATCAAAAAATAAAAACTTTATCAATATAAAATTATATTGTAATAATTATAGGACCGGCATGTGCGTCTTTTATTAAAGGATGTTGGTTTGTTTGTTGGGCAGCGTCGATCACTCATTTTAATAATAACATTACGTCTCAGAGGAGAAGAGGATTCTGAGCGGCTAGAATGACAAGGTATAAACGTTATCTGCTCTAGAATATTGAATTTCCGTTTCCGCCGTTATTATTTTTTATTTCTTGGGTTTAATTTATATCATTTAACTTACAATACATAATATAATGGTTTTTATAGCCAATTACTACAATTTTTCTAGCACAATTTGAATTTAATAGATACATTTTAACTAGACGCATGGGGTCTATCGTATGGCTCCTGGCACAGTAAGGCGAGAGTTAACTATGGTATTGATTATTATCTTTCAAGTAACATCAATGTATGCGTTATCAATTTTAAATAGTATCTTTCCAGATAATGAATCCGCCTACATTATTGCAAAAGTCACCGGTCATATTATATTTTATATAATTGGACAACAGTAAAATTTAAAAGAACCTCTAACATATCATCGAAAAGAAAACAATGGACAGAAATTTAATACCCGTAATGATCTGAAAACTGAAGATTATTGGTGATTGTCTCGGGTTTTCCGAACGATTCTTGTCAGCTATTCTCTCATCATTGTCAATCATCATTAGGTTTATTTATCGCATTAACACATTATGATGTATTATGTGTACTCTCTCATATAATATGACTGGCCCAAACACACACCAATTTTAATTATTCATCGCTTATATGACGTCTTGAATATAATACGTCATGCGAGTTTGTAATCTTACTTTATCGTAGACAAATGTATTAATTGTTTACTAATTACTAGTTTTTAACTTACTTAAACAAACACTTGGCTGTAATATTGGGTATTCGACTTTTTTCATTAATTGCAAAGGCAAATAAAACACTTGGTATGTTAATAATTTAGCTAGAGATCTACAAAACTATCACAATAAATTTATCCAATCGAATTTCTGTTGAATAAACTGAAGTCATATCATAAAATGTATTTAATTTGATACTTTGATAGTCCGGTTTTGGTTCAAACGTCTGATCATTTTTTATTTAACTACTTCCGTACAGTCGACAATTCTGCATCCGCTCCGATAATAACTTTATGATAACATGATGTATAAACTACTAAAAATTTACGAAGCTATTAAATAGCAATATTTTTATTTTGAATTCACCACGATTATTTTAATACATCCTCATACAATCCATTAAAAAAAAATCATGATGCACGTAACATATCTTTTATTATAAATTAAAATTCATATTAACCAGATATCTGTAACATTATATGATAGTTTTAATACTAATAATTAAAAAAAAAGATTTTCCTCATAATTACCAACCATTCATATCATTTTGTGATGGCATCCTCGAATATCAATATGTATTCATATAATCTAATGAATATTTACTGTGCATAAAATACATATTCAGAAATAGTCTAACTATTGTATTTTGAATGACTCGTTTTATGTATATTTTTAAACCGCAATCGTAACTACTTTCTATATCACACATTTCTCAGCTATTCAGTACTCAATATAATTTCTGTTGTTCATTTATTATAGAAATATTATCCGCTTGTACGATTTTTTATAGAAATATAATCTTATTAAGAAAATCTCTAGATGCGAAAAAAAAGATTTTGAAAATTAGCAATGTACATACATGTAAATAATTATTTGGCTACTGATAGAAGGTGGCTGTATTAAAATGACTGAACGAGAACTTTTTGTAGTAGCCTTTATTTTGTAAACAAAACAGATGTGGAAAATTATAAAACACTCGAGTTATTATATTGATGCATTATAGTTATGTATAGAAATTAAATTATTTACCTCAGATTTTTATGTTAGTATTGGAGTATTTTCTTATATTCACAGTAAAATGCAATATAACACTTGTTAATCGAGCATTTTTCTTGGTGTTTATTTGTTTGTCGGATCATTTAAACGTATTCGTAATGCGTCATGGAACTAAATACCGACACAATTAAAAATGCCTACTGATTGTTTTAGTTCTATATTTGCATAAGAAATGTGCACCATTCTTGTCTGTGAAATGTATATCATCGGAGGCTTGAGCAAACATTTACCTTGCAGTCTGCTGTATTAATTTGTGAGTTATTGTTAAGATGTTGTTTTCTGCAAGTAAGACCGCCTGCGATGGCAGACTGAACTATATTTTTATCTAGACGTGACTCAAGTAAATCTTCGCTTACTGTTGATTGTTAGTAATCAACTTTATAACGTGATATACTCGATGATGGCAATAAATTTTATTAACTTTTTAAAATCGAAAGTTTTTTCTGAACTGCACTCATTTGAACGCAGAGACCTTTTTTATATTGTTATGTTTACTTTATGAATGACAATAAATATACCATGTGTTTGTATAGAGAGCCTGGTGGATCAGTCATTCTGAATTTGTATTCAACTATTGATTATCTTTAGATGTCGTATTTTTTCTGCAATATTTTCTTCTTTCATCAGTGTTTTATCATCGGTATATTCCGTGTTCTTCACAATTTAAGAGTTTTGCATAGTAAAATAACGACACTAATATATTTATCGAAACTATAATATATGCATTAAACGACATCTCAAGACTTCCATTAGTATCAATTACGCATTACACACGATAGTGTACATATAGTTAAAATTGTACTCACAAAAAAACGACTTATCAAAAGACCATTATTTAATAACAATATTAATATATTATTTGATTAAATACATTCAAAAAAGAGTTTGATACCAACAGATTATTTACGCTCCCATCTCGACTAGTAGAGAAAGTACAAAGTCGCGTCTTTACCCATGACATAATTACGTATCACACGCCTTATAACTACACTGGTCGTATAATTTAGACACTTTCTTAGAATACAGAAAGATTGTTACGATTACAAAACACACGAGGTTGGGCCGTATGGGAGCGGAGTACCGAACTCTCAAGTAACAATAATCGAACGCAACTTTGGTGTATTGAAAATATTAGCGTGAAATGCCAAGTGAACTATATTTTTTATGTGGCTTAACTACTGAAAATACAATGTGTATGCGAAATAAACAATTTTAAAACTGCTATTTTCATGTCATTCTTATTTTTTCCGCAGTAATTTTCCTAAAACCGAAGAAAATACAATGCTTGAAAAATGGAACAGCGGATAAACATTACTGCGGTCTTAATTCATTTCACAACTGTATTTATAAAGATTAAATGATAAGTCCTATAATAATGTAGTATGACGTCTCTAAGTCAGTTGTTTTTCATGACACAAAAAGCGAATGGTACATCCATCGACGTATTCATTTCTTGCGTCTATCTTTGACTTTCCATGACATTATTTTTTTATAAATCATTTTTTCCGAATATCGTGAATCGTGATACATCGATAAATTCATGCATGTTACAGTATTTACCACGAAATGTGCTAAGGGTATTAATGTGAGTAATCAATAATTATTGCATCGATGAGTTAACGTCTATAGAAATGCTTTAACACTTTCCCTGCTGGCGCCATGTATTACACAATGACATTTTATACCGACAACTATGTTTCTGTTTCTGGAGCAATCAAGTATTCGAAAAATAGCGAAATCCCTCATCGTGTCATTACAATTCACAGAAAAATTCATGCTAATATCTTTCAAGCATGGTTTTTAGCGATATATGGAGGTGCAAATTTACCAAAATGCCGGCAGTATGTATAATATATACACACGAATAATTAAGTATTTCATTTTTTAATCAAGCTCTAAGACTCCATTTCATGTTTATTGTATCAATTTTTCGAAAATAAACACGATTCATAAAAGCAACTATTAGTGAACTTCACTGTATAATTAATATTTCGGAAAAACTTCTTAGCACTGAAAGGGTTAATTCCAAAGATGCATAAGTAATTAATTTTAACGTCTTTCCGGTTACCGATGTCTTACGACCTCAAGCCATTGCTGATGGACACACAAAACGTTCCGCAGAGCGTTCATATACTTGAGCAGTAGTCAGCAACCCATGACCCGTGATAATTTAGCTGACCCAATCGCAACACTCAAGTCCACATTTTATCTATTCGAATATATACGGGAAAATAATAAAAATCCCCGTCTTTCAAGATTAATAAACATTATTTTATCTGTTATTTGTTTTAAATATATATGTCTACCCACCAATTTAATAATTGATGTATTTATTATAAAAATGTAAAACAATAACAAGTATTGCATTGCTTTAGAGCTTTAGAACATTAAAGAATGTATTTATTACAACGAAAAAACGACTCGGTGAACATAATGTGAGTTCATACATTTTTCGTATTATCATACAATGTCGGATCTATAATATAATATTTGCAGCTGCATTTGAAAACCATCACACATGTATATGCCTTTGCCAATACTAATCTGATGATACGTATTATCTCATCTCTTGTATTGTATGTAAATGTGATGGCCGATATTCTTTAGTTTTTTCTATAATGTTTATAGAAACAACTTTCATCGGTTGGAGAGCTCACAAACATTACTGAGAAGATGAATCACATGATCAATATGTAATACAGTGAAATTCTTATTATTTAAAATACCACACTATCTAGTCTGACAGAACTGCCTGAGGCAACCATTCAATCGTCCAATAAACATTACTTAGTATGCATGCATTAAAAATGTAGTCAAACGTCAAAGCATTCATCTCAAGGGATTAGCCGAAATATTGATGTATTTGATTCTGACTGATTAATATTATGCAACTGGTTTTAACGGTAAAATTACTCAGTGTTACGTTGCCATACGACTCACGACAGTTAATAGCTGAAAACAAATGCAAGTAATTTCGTCTATATTACTTTTAAAATAAGACATTTGAAAGCAATCAATTAATTACATAACCCATTTATTTTTAAATGATTTTTATATTACACCAGACTATCGTTCACGTCAATGTATCATCGTTATTTCCACTAAGAATTTATCATATTCATTTTGAATCAACCTCGTGTAAGTATTATCGATTATACTGTTTTTGATAATGATTCTGAATCTAAACATATTAAAATAGAATAATAAAATTTGGTTATTTTAAAACTTCAATATGGTTCCGATGTAATATTAAGCATAGCATAACTGACTTTGAATTTTTCTAAAATATCTCGACGTATTCTTCTGAAATTACGTATAACTTTTTTCAGATTTCACTCGTAGTTTTTTACCATCAATCATTATAATTTGGTGAATTTAGGGTAATGTTTCTTATATTTTATCAATTAAATCAATTATTACCGAGGTGGTAAAAAAAATAACGCGAGCTCTATATACCATGTAACCATGCATGGAAATTGATCAGCACTAACGACCTAGTAGGAATTTAGCCGTGATTCGGCAGGATTTAACAAAGCCAAAGAATTCTTCGAAATAGAGGATATAGAGGCTATGGTGATGTTTGACGCCACGAGAGGATCTGGCACAAAAGAAGAAGAAACAGCCATTTTTCAAAATAATTGCCAATATAATTGTATAACTAATTCGATATTTAAAATGTTTTCGCTAATATTCTTTACAGTCGTGTTTCTCAATGTATTCATTCGTAGCTGTATTTTGGATACTCTGGTATTCAATGTTTTTATCCACTTGTCATTCCATAGGCTGCGAGAGAATGGCAGGTGAATTAGTGCTCGTGGCGTGTGAAGCCGCAGCGAATAAATTCTATTAAAGTGCGTGCATCAAACGCTACACCATTGTCTTTCAATTATTGCGCACTTTTATGAATCTGTAAATATAAAGATTTTATTAAAAGAAATTTACTCGATGGAATTTCTTTTTTTGTTTTGCCTGCCTAAAACATTTAATGATGGCATAAATACTACTCATATTACCAGACATGCTGAACTGTCAAAAATAAAATAGTTGAAGATATCGCACGATTCTTAACGCATATTCCATTGTTTCATTCTTCTTCACGGCTTTATAAGATTTTTACACAGCTACTCTGAATAACGTTTTGAGATATAAGTGAACAACTTACGAAGTAACTTCATTCTAAAGATGCACTTTTCTTACATATAAAGAACATCATCCAACAGACTCATACCGTTTGACATGTAATCCCTATTCCCTATTCTAAACCCCATTCAATCTATTTCCACATTTTGCATTTAAAATTTATAAGACCACCTCGCTTATCACTTTTCATTCTCTATTTTTTTACATTTAAATTAACAGAGTTCTCGCGTCAAATGTCTATGACAATCATTACTTGCTGTAAGTCGGCTATAGAGAATCGAAGTCCACACATTTTCTGAAATAAAACATCATAATTTACCCATAGCCACTTTTCTCTTCTTGATTGTGACATGCTAATTGAAAAATAGATTCAAAAGTATTTTTACAAGATTGTGATATTTTGAGAACCTCTGATCCGTCGCAGAGGAGCTGTCGCAAATTTCCAGTGCAAAGAATAATGGAAAGCATTCAAGAATAATAATTTGAATAGATGTAACTCACTTTCTTTGATTTTATCTCTATCGTTATTGAGTTAATTGAATCTCTTTTATTTATGTTCTCTTATGAGTAAAATCTTCCTATTACACTTAATAAGCTTCCGGGATTTCCAAATATGGATAAATAATTTACAGCATTGTAAACTTTATTATTAAACATTATAAAAATTAAAAAAAAAAGATCTTTCATTTTGACCTGGTCTTCTGACACTTTCAGAAATGTATGCAGACAATGTGTAAATATAGGATGTACGATTTTTGTGCTAATTAATATTAAACAATACGAACATGGTGAACGTAAGTACAACTCAATATTGTCCATATTATTAGTACAATGTATATATCGGAAGAACGTATAAACTTAAGCTCATTTTCTGTCTTCTATATGCTATCACATACAATTTAAACATTTTTTTGTAAAAAATATTGCTCAAGACATTCAAAAGAACCGTATCAAATCATACTTCAGCAACTTTTTCACAACAAAGTAGTGCAGGGCGTTAAAAAATAGACGGCGACACTTAGTTAGCTTGATCGTGCAAATAGAGGTGTTAATCATTAGTTAATCCAATAATAGAGTTAAATATTTTCAAGACACACTCATTATATAATAATATAAAACATTAATTTTTACCATACTATATAATTCACCACACAGTTCATAACACGACCACAATATATGTACAAATAAACTGGTTCTTTTAACTGACAACATCAAACACTATTTTTAAAGTATGTTTTGAATAATTTGTATGATTTTACATAAAAAATACATTCAAAATATTTTTTCGCGTGGACTTTAAAATAATTTATAATACCAACATAATTTCAAGAAGGTTCCCCGATAGCCTGTTTTGATTATACCTAAATCGTTCTGTTGTGAACTTAATGTTGAATACTAAGATTTTTGTATTTTTATAAAGTTGTACTGACGTGATTTGAACTGGAACCAGTTTCTCTTTATTCATTTTTAGTGTGTTAGATAATTACATCATCAAGTATCCATGATATGATTTGCTCTTTGGACTGTAATAATTGAATAATCATCGTGTATACTATAGATTATCTACTCTTTAAATCTTTTTTTACGTAACGCAATTGAACATGTAAACAAATGATCATGTTTATTTACAAAGATAATAGTATTTTTTATAGAACAACGGGAAATCCCTGAGCATAAAATAGCCTGAGGTAAATAATGTAGTATATATATAAATATAGCATTATCAATCATCATCATCCTGACACCGGTTCTCGGTATTTTCGTAACGGGCCGCTACGCAAATACGTTTGCGAATGACTCAATATTTTTTTTATTTCTTGCAAGTTGAAAAAATGTATCTAGTATGTTAATGTTATCGCGGATATAATACGGGGGAGTTGTTTAGTACTATAAAAAAATCGCTGTCTATTTACGGGGAAAGCAGGCAACCCACAAGACATTGTGAAATTCGTCAGTCTCTATAAAATAATCCGTTAAATTACTGTTCTTATCGAACTATTATACAATTTTTTCGAATAGACAGATTTCACATTGTACTTTGTTTTGTTTTAATACTTGTAATATTAAATACAATATGAAACTAGATTTTGTTTGAATGTAGATTTCATTAACGAATACCGTGAAACGTGGTCGGTTTTAAATTTAAAAAATGAGTGTAAATATACGATGTTCTTCATCGAAATGCTGTTTCCGCTTATCAGATTTCAGAGTTGATTCGTTTTTGCATTAATAGGATCGAGCATACTCCACGCATGCAAGTATGTACCAAAAAATGAACCGCATTGTTTGTCACTGATCTAAATATTACGTATCGGTCGTATATTATAAATACATAATTCATATATTATTTTATTAAAAGATCAATGAAACATTAGGGGATAAATATTATTAAATAAAATAAAAATACTAAAAATTTCCGTATAACTAACAAAAACATCAGTAACTTTCAACATACAGAGTTTTTAATCTATTTGATACAATTGTAACGTATTATGAAGGGAATTAAGAGTATAAAAATATTATTTCTAGCAATTTAAACATTAATGTATATGCTTCAAATTTATTCAACAGGAAAATATTCATGTACACATATGATATTTTTCTATAATATCTCATCCATATCCATCGTAAACTATTGATTGATGACTCTATTTATTTAAATTCATACTAGTTTTGCCGAGTGAAGGTATACGCCGTTATAAGTATACGAAACATTTATAATACTCAATATTGTATAGTTTGAATATTAGTTTGAACCTGGTGGTTTAATATAGAGTTTAGCATGTTCTGTTAAAAATGAAAAAATATACATTCTATATGGCAACAACCTTCGGTGGAACATTTGTTACCTTGTACTTAAACCATGAGAACAAGTGAACTACGGAGGAAAATACTTTGATAATTTAAAAAAAATTCAATTGACTCGTCAGAATAGTTTACGCGACCAATCACTAAATTTAAAAATTAGGATTTGCCATTGCATCTTCTATTGCTAGTTCATCGATTGAAATGTCCTATTCGTCATCTGGAGACCGCGTCTAAATTCAAATCAATTACGTATAAAACAGAAGTAATTTATAACAGTTTCACTTATCCCGGATCTGCAATACAATCGAATTACGTTTTTAACGTACCGACACCCAAGTTCGTGGAAATACGTAGTCGCGGGGAACGTATTAGGCAATGTCCTTACAATGGGCGTGCAAACTTTGTATTCAAATGGTGTCACTTCGCCGGCGTGACTCACCCGCCTGCTTCACTCTTGACAAATTATTTTTGGCAATACTCAACATTCCGACTGAATCGCTGACCCTACGGTGAAAAAATTTACGCAAATTGACATCGTTTGCAAAGAAAATTAGCATACTCATAGAACGTTGGTTAAATAATATCTTCGCTTCTGAAAGCATTCACCTATAGCTGTATCAAATCCCGTTAAATCACAAACTTGTAGTTACAGACTAAGCCATAAAATTGTAGCCTGTTAGGATATTGAACGTAACCACAATTGACGAGAAAGCTCTGTAGATCCTTTTGGAATATAATGTTTGTTGTTAAATCAAGCCACGTTACATTATTAGAGACTTTTTCGACAAGACTGTTTAGAGACAAGTTTTATCCATGGTAACACATTTAAAACTTCTACGGCGTTTGGTTCTTTCTTCTAATATAAGTGACTATTTTGTGATGTTTGTTAATGTGGTCAAGAAATAAAATGTTTTCTAACGATGAACGGCATCTCGATAAAACAAAATTTGTTCAATTATTGAAGCACTCGTGCGTTGAGATAATCATTAGATCCATAAAACCATCTTCCAGCAATATTATTTAAAAAATTCAAAAAAAACCACGTGATTTATTCGAAACACTTATTGTTTGTAAACCGTAAACGCATACAAGGTAAAGCCATGCAGAAATATATTTGGTAATATTATATCCGATTGTTATCTGTACTAATCCTATACTTTGCACCATATCATCAAAATTTTAAAACTAAAAAAATGCTCATGCCTAGTATTTACGGCGATCGGAAATAACTTATCTCAGCGATCAGTACATACGATTCGCTGTTGATTACGGTAGGTTTAATACTAACAATCAATATATCTACTATCTAATCTGTTAAAAGATAGCTTTATCTTATCAAAAAATATATTATTGTTCCTATGAATTACTACCGTCAATGTCAATATATATTTTATCCGAAATTGGGAAAGTATATGTTTGATCCATTATTTAGAGTTAAGGCAATGGTATTCTATTTTTATGAAATAATAAAAAAATCAAAGCTTCCTTAATCACCCAATTACATTAATTTCCGGCACAATTCTAGTAGAGCTTTTTATTTGAGTATGCAAGTAAAAATTCATTGTTCATTCATAAGTATCTTATAAAAAATATAAAGCAACCAAAACGTGTGGGAAAGTAAGATTGATTAATAAATTTATAAATAAAGGGCCTCAACTTTGTTTTTTTCGTTCACGAGTCTCACGAGACCGACTGCTGTTCATAAGCTCAAGTATTCATTTACTGGACAGGCATCAATTAACTGACATACAGACATGACCACTAGCTAGTCACTGACACTGCCCAAGCTTGTCCCTTTGGTCCCCTGCCTTAATCTAATGTAATTTGTAGGTAAATAGGCGAGTTACGACATAACGCCTACATCCTATTCCTTTGTTGTTCGTACTATTTTTAATTTTGCAGAAGCTCTCTTTATTACTTACCACTAGTCGTCCGCCTTTGTAAATAATTTATAAGACAACAATAAGAATTCATTTTTTAGTTTTATTTGTATTATTCTTTTCATTATAAGAGTTTACGTATCAAGGTAAATTACTTAACCATGTCCACGGTTAATTTAAAAAATATTTTCGGGCAACAGTTTTACTATCCACAGAAATAACTTAGCCAGCTTCTCACACGACTTAAATACTCGACTTCTATTCGCTTTATAATGTTTAATACGTTATGTCCTGTATTCCATCTGCCTTTGTGAAACTACAATTTAAAGTACACTCAATATTTTATTCACTACCACATTTGAAAATCAGTTTTTCTTTATGTTTTCATTTTCAATTGCTAATTCTTCATGCTTTAGAAGTATGTACTTAATACATTATCGAAGAGATAGCAAAATTATTTACAAAGGATTCTAAATACTTTCTGATAATCTTAACGTATGTAATTTAACGCATTATATTAAAAGTCCCATCATCAATGATTTTCATTACAACTAATACTTTATAGAAAAACCATTACAATTCGCCGAACGTAGTCACGATTTGGTTGTCATTATTTTTTTATTCTCGAACGTGCTTACGAATCAACGCATTATTTTTATAGACTTCGTTATAATTAAGAACTTCAGAACTTCAGTAGAGATTTGGTCAGTAGTATTGTTACAAGTATTATATAGTATATCATATTGTAATGTGTATAATATACAATTTTTGGCACGACGTATTGATGTATGCCAAATGCGCACAACAAACCACGCATCGCTTACATTGAAAATGTCCTCCGTTTACAATTCGGCTACTAGCATTAAAAGGGTTAGCAACTAGTGGCCGGCATTCCCTGCTCCACGTGAGTCCGTCCCATGTCGCATGTGAATAACCCCCTCCGTGCGGAGTGTGTTGACCCTCGGCTCCCCGGACCGTACACGGAGAATCAAGCACTTCACCACGAGCTTGATAAATGCAACACTATACATTTTTTAAGACTCATTAATATTGTATTAAATACATAATTTTTTTCGAATATATTTATTCCACATTTTAATGATATACCACCCAGTTAATATAGGGGCCAATGTAATTTGATATAAATATACTGAAATAAATTGCCATTGTTTCACATCAAATATTCTTGACATATTCAACTCCACAACCTTTCATATGAAAACAATTGAAATCGCTCTAACTGAAAAGCACAATATGCCATAATTCAGTAGGTTCATGCATAATAACAGAACAAATTTTTTTCTAGTACAGATGAAATATCTCTGATTACTTCGTTTACATATCTGTCTCCCTCTGCATTAGATATTTTTGAATAAATGTAAATTTTAAAAATTATTTTGTTAATTGATAAAATTTTCTGCCCCCCAGTTTGGTGCACCGCACGCCACCAAGATCCGGAGTCGTGTAATGGTAAATGACAATGCTTTCGATGCTTGTGTATTCTGTATATTAAAATAATCATTCATTTTACTGGTAGTGTTTTTCATTTTTTTAACACGCTGTCAGAAATAAGTATATAACATACGTTCTTTGGTTCTTCCTTCAACTTCACTAACAAAAATCTGCCGACTGCCTTTAGAATTCAGTTAGCAGAGCATTGTAAATTATTGTAACAATTTTGTCTTAAAATTTTTCGACAATAACCGATAAATTATTCCTATTTTTAGAAATTTCTTCCATTTTCTATCTTTGGTTTATTGAAATTTATGTTAATTATTTTTGTCTTCGTCAAATTCATTTGATTAAATTAATCGCATCAGTGGCCGGTATGGTACGTTTGTGCGTGCTTGTGAACCGCTCGCTACTGAAGGTTGTGTGAAAAATAAATATTTCAAATACAGAACATGGTGCCCGTAGGTTGAGCGATTAGCTGACGTCCAATCCCCATACTAATGACTTGTCAAAATAAATCTTCACATTATAGCGATCTGTATGCTTCTCTGCTAACATGGGTAAAACTTTATGATAAAGTATTAGTATAGTATAATATTTGATACTAATATCGCAATTTTTTTTCAATAATAAAAATTACCTCAATTTTTATTGACATCTTTCCGCTTCGAAACCAAAGATTGCGGACTCGATTTCCACAAGTTTTGGATCTTTTCAAATCCGATGCAGTACTGGATAGTCAATGGGTTGAGGAATTGGCTGACAATTAATTCTCTTGAGAAAAAAGCTTGACAATCCGGTCCATATACTCCATTTCTTGAGTCATAATCGCAGTTGGAATTTTATATACCTGCACTTTCGGGCTGTACATAGTGCAAACAAATATAATATAATATGAATGACTCCTTTGCAAACTATTTAATTTTCGATTAATTATAATATATATGAAGGCAAACAAGTTAAGATTTTTGTGTATGATTTCTTCTCAAAAACTCGTATATCACATACGACACCTCAAAGGGTCCAGATCTCTTAACTTTTATCTCATTCTTGTTTACATGACATCGTTTCTACAATATATATCCCAGGCGAATCAAAGTCATTTGTCTTTTTAACGACATAATTTAAAATCACTATAGGCCTTCCAAGGTTGTTAAAAATAATAATAAACGAATTCGTTGGAATGACATTGTCACGCATTGTGTACTCGTGCAAACGTTATAATTTTACAATCAAACTTGTGATGTTTACAATTCCACTGTTGTGTTACCGTTTCTTATATAATTAACAGTGCTTTAATATGCCAATTGAACGCTTTCACAGTAATTTATCAATTATTGTATTGCACTTGCACTTACCGAGGCATCGTCTATATTAACAGGAAATAAATGGATATGATGATTATTGATAAGATCTATAACTAAGTGCACTCCATAAAACAATATCGTCATGTATTTCAGAACTTTATCATATGTATACATGTTTATAATAAACTAGCTGAACCCGACATGCGTTGCAATGCACTATAAAAGAGTATTGTGTAAGTATGCAAAATAATATTGATTAAATTAAAACTCACTTTGATTATTGAAGTGCTTTTGCATACACTA
>JAGVSQ010002029.1:1388-26330 GCA_022683975.1 Rhyacophila evoluta | reverse complement strand
TATTATTAATCAATAATCTCCCGATAGAATTATTGCAATAAAATGCTGGTCTGATGTTATTTTTACACTACAAGATAAATATTTCAGTGTTTTGAATCACGTTAAAAATCTATTTATACGTGAAGATTTTTCCAATCGAACATGGAGGATTATATGCCCATGGCTTGAGTGAACGGTGAACAAACAGTTCTAGTGAACAAAATCATCCTTCCACTTTTTGAGTAGACCTGGTATTGAAATTAAAAGTAGTCAATGTGGTCATTTGGATAAATGAACACATTTAAGAATTGCTCGGTACCAGAATATGTTTATTTATACGCATATCATAGATTTTTAAATGATTGAAATTAATATTAGGCGATAACAAATCCTTCAGAATTAATATACGCTAAATAAGCTATTTACTTTGTACAATTCTGTATGTTCTAGTTACTTAAGCGGGAATATGGTGAATTAAACAATATTAATTTCAAATAGAAAGAATTAGAAGTTGTTTATAAATTCGCATATTAACTGAAAATGATGTTATTATTATGGTTTGAAATTATCTGAGATTATAACTAATTAATAAAAAGTCTTTTTTTGTAATTCAATACATCCTTCAGTTTACAGATACTAAAAAGCTCGGTCAGTTAGGTACTGAATGCAAAAGCTAAAACAAACTCAGATTGGCGTTGATATAATGATTGCCGTTTTAGGTAAAGCTGCCGTGACGACTTGTTTTGCGGCGGCAAGAGGAAACAGAGTGATCAAAAAATTGTTTCAAAAAAAGTATAAATTTACTTATTAACTTTTTATAAAATATTCGCATAAGAAGCAATTATAATAGCACCTTTGTTTTGTTAATTGAAACCAGGAATAGATGAAAGCTTTTGGAGTTAACCTAATTAACATCAAATCATTCATCTTATTTGTGTTTTTATCTTTAATTTTACTACAAACTGACTTCATAGTGAATAAATATCGAGACCAAATAATATTATTAAAAAAAAACCACTTTGTCGACATAAAACAGTTTCCCATCAAGTAAAATTATAGGTTATGTGGGTTTGACACCGAGTTGAGTTAAGCGCGATCTTGATTTTCAAACACACGGCTATATATGTAAATTGTTAATTTTTTCTTCTTAAACATAAAATTATGATTAAAAAAAATATATTTAGAATTCTACACATATCTTGACTGCTTCCTTGGCGTAGTGTGATCGTATAACTCAAATTGTGTAGTTGTTAGTGATTGTTTATTGCTAACCATTGTTAATCTTGCAATGTTTTTAATGTTGACTGGCTTTGATTAAAAAATGTGGAGATTTTCCACTTTTATAATAATTGTTATTTTTTTCGCGTATTTAATTATTGCAAAATGCCTAAAAGTGTTACAACGCGGCTTATTCACGGTTAAGCATAATTCATAAGTGTAAATAAGAGCTATAAAAATACTTGATGCTTACTTTAACTTGATACAATTCTGCTGTGGTAAAAAAAAGAACGTAAGAATAAATTTTACAGGAGGCACAAAAACTTATATTTAATTTAAACGTATAATTATCAAACGATTATTTATTTAAGACAAGAAATGATTAGGTGGAAGCCCATTCTCCTGTTCGTAAATTTCACAGGTCATACTTTTTTCTTTTTTTTATTAAGTTATACATCCTGATTATCAAATAAAAGCTAGTTTAAAAAATTGGGTTACGTCCTTTTTCCTTTCATGGTCGAAATACTTGATGCCGCCAAAAATTTTATACCACGAATAATTTAATATGTAATTAATATCATAATTAATGGTAGCCAGGCTGGATGAATAATTTAATCATGAAAAATGGTATTTTTTTATTTATTAAGGTGATTCATTTTTTTATAAACATTTTAAATATTTAAGATTATGAATAAGAATAATTTATTTAAGATGAAATAAATCAAATAACTAATAAAAGTGAGGTGGTCTTCTATAATTAACAATTATGACGCTGTAATATAGGTTAATTAATTAATTTTTCACAATCACCCGGTACTACAACAACTCAATATGGAGTTGAAACCGGCCCATAAGATTTTATCATGGGAACCAAACAAAGCAAGAAGATAAGGCTCGGGTATTTTAGCTGGCTATAAATTTGCTAGCGAAAGCTTTTTTTGCGCAAACATCAAATCGGAAAACGGCCGCCATTGTTAGTTCCATATTGGGCGAATTTGATGAAAGATATCGAGGGAAAAATTGCCCCGCTTCTTGATTCAAAGGATTGTTCAGTTTTATATTTTTTATCTCCTCGTGATATTATGAGCTCTGGGATAGAGAAATAAGCATTTTTTATGATCGTAAGCAGAGTCATGAAAGAGAGCTTTTCCAGATTTTCTTGAGAAACTGAGAACGTTTAGCAAAACGTTAATAATAGGCAAAGCTTTGTTTTGAAATCTTCAGAGCTTTTTGTATATCTATGGATGTCGTAAATATAATAATCAACCATAATTAATAAAAAAGTCATAAATGCTTCAACTGAGTTTGTATACATTTTATGATGGTGCTTCATGTACGGATTGCATAGTGTATTCGACACGTGAGACTCCATAAAAATGCTATTATAAAATGGATACCAAGGAATAACAAAAAATTACATGCTGTTTGTAATGTCAGTTATTACTGTTATTTAAAATAGTGAGAAATATAATTTTTTCGTTTAAAATTTCTGATTTAACAGAAAAAACGAGAGGCTTTAGCAAAATATATATTTTCCTTAATTTTTTTCATACATTTCATAAAATTTAGCTAAGCTTTGAGAACAGGTGCCAGTGGTGGATTCTGGAGATTATGGTGGTATATTTCATTAGAAATGAGAGGTTAAGGTAGCGGACCATACAGCCACGTATCACTATCAAAATGAAGCTGGGACGCTGGACCTGGCTCGACCACATATTGCCGATGCCTCAAAAGAGTCTGAACTTGATCTGATTATTATTTAAGCGGACTGGTTGTCAGCGTCCCGGAAGGATACTAAATATTATCTATAGAACGGAGTAATGGGACGCAGGTATGTTCTGCGAGGGCGTAAGAATACTGGAGGCGGCACGTTGTGTCCATATGATCCACGTAGGACACTTCAGAATACGTCGGAAAATGGGTATCACAACGTAAATAGAGATGGTTCTTTACCATTAATAGAAAAAGAAAAAGCGTATAGTAATTATTATCGGAATATATAAAAGTCTTTTTAAATTTATTAGTAGGTCGTTGGGATTATAAATATGCAAATACAATTGTACTATTCATAACCGCAAAAGCTATATAAAATGGATTTCATCAATATGACTTAAACTAAGTGAATTTATTAAAAAATAAATTAAACAAATCTTATCATTAATCATGTTTACCTTGTTTTCCGTCAATTTTTGACAGAAATACGTCCATAAAATTTAGGCCTTTATAGTTAAAATATATGCCATATTACTTATATCTGTGAAAAACGACGTCTGTTTCTGACAGATATCTTGTATAAAATATTGCACTTGCAGAAAAGAAATTAGTTGTATCAGCTTCTATCAAATCTAATAAATAATTATGAAATTTCATAAAAATTAGATGTTGAACACGTATACTATTTTTAAAATAGAAAATACGTACGTGTGAAATATAATGTAACACCTGAGTGACAGTCACGATCTATTCAATGCTATATTCCCCCATCTCCAAAAAAGCTCCATGCATGCTTTGAAGCGATGTCTAAAAATTATAATTCATATGTTCGTTAGTTAGATAGCTTTATATAGAATATTATCTCTTTTCAATTGTCAGTGCCTATTATATTTTAGACCCCTTGCATAACGTTCTATATCGTCGCAATTATTGTTGTGAGGCAAAATGACATGGATTAAAAATATTCAAAAATGTCATGCAGCGAACGGGAGATCGTTAAGTCGTATTGTCAATCGCAGAGCTTTTCAAACGACACACGTTTTACACCATCTTAAATACATTTTATTTTATTTTTTCACCATGTCTGTTCCGAACGTTGGACATATGAATAACAACAGTGTAAAGATATTCACTCCAGATATGTTTTATCATTTAGTTCAAATCGAAAAATCGACAACTTTGGCTGATACATTTGTGCAAACAATAAATATAAGTAAAATATTTGAAGCTTTGTTTCATTGGCAATAGAATTGCTTCAAATTTTTAATATTTAATCTATGAACGTGTTAATATTTGCAAATTTTACCATTGTTATATTAGTAATAGATAATGGATATAATGGTTCATGTACAATATATTATTAAGGGGATTCTGTGTTACGAATTTATGTTAATACGGTCCCTAGCGTTCTAACAATTTCGCGGAATACTTTATATTTTATGGAATATGTTAACATTATCACTAGGTGGCTTTTTATTGATTCATCAGGACCATTAGAAACTAATTAATGCCAACGATTGCTAATTTAGTATGAATATCGTTGCCGAGATAATAAAAACTGGTAAGCTGGAGCCAATGTCTAGTTTAGCTAATGGAGCTATATTATTAAGTTGCTAAGTGTTATAATACAATGTAAAGTATTTTAATACTATAAAGCGTAAGTATATTGGTCTTTTAATAGCTATAGCCACCATAAAAAAGAACATTCAGGTCTATTCAGCTTTTGAAAACAAATTATTAATAGTAGCAAATAATTGAAAGTTTTTTTTCATAATATTACATGATCCCTTAAATGTTATCAGCGCAAAGCTTGAAAAGTCCTGAATTAATGAAATACGTAGCGCCATATTTAAATATCGCAAATTAAATGCGCGACTGGAGTCAATCTGTACTAATAAACCCGCGGGGTATCACAATATTATAATATGGGTACTTTCGGTACACGGATCTCGAAACCTAAAAAAAGTCCAATACGAGCTTTTGTGCTTTCGATTTCGTAACCGCGTGACTCACTTTTATGGTATTATGAGATTTTTTGTCTCTTCGTTCGCTTGTAGACCCACAACAGTTTTCTGTAACGAAAACGGGTTACGGTAGACACCGATATTGTTGATCACAGAACATTTTTTTTACTATGATCATTATCACGCTACAATTCAGAGTGAGTTTTGCATTTAAGAAAACAATCATTGGTATATATGTGTATGCCAATTGTTGGATACTTTATTACAATTGGAAGTAAAACAGCTTCTGGATCCCAATATATTTGATTGAACCACACAAATCATAGTGCTTTAATAATTAACCTTTTGGGCTTAAAGGTGGTTTTTAAAAGGAATATGGAGAATGTGGTAAATTTGATGATGTATTTCATATCATCCGTTCGTAAATAACTTGACTTAAAACAATGGTGAACACATTTTAAAAAAAATCCATAAAGTAGTAGCAAATGTTGCTATGCATCTTTTTAGGCAATGCCAACTTCCATTGATCTCGCAGAATATACAGTGGGTAGTGCCAAATGATCTTCTAATTCCGCAGTCAAAGAAAATGAGCAAGTTTCAAGCATTCTGTAGGTATCCACAGCACGTGTACTGATACAACATATATATTATTATACATATAAAAGAAATAATACTTTATTCTAACCTATATAAGATAACACTGAATTAGTACACACTTTGTTTCCAAGCTTTAATAATGTAAAAACGTATTTCAGCAGAAAATCTATCAAAAAAGCATTAAAGTATACTAGTAAATTAATGCATCGAAAATAACCTCATTAAAAATTTTGAAATATAAATCACTCATTGGAATAATGTATTCCAATTCTGACCAAGAAGAAAAATACAATGGACCGAAGGCTTACAAGTAAAGCCATATTCTATTGACTATACTTCTACATCCATGAGATGCGATTCTACCGGTTTGTACATATGAACGAACGAGTTCGTGATACATTTTTTTGTAAGAGGGTTACTATGTGAATTGTCAACAAAGAAATTCTTCGACGTGACACCGCCCTTGCTGGAACGATAGGCAGTGATTCATTGTGAGACAATTTCTAGAATCTGCATTATATTATTTTTTAAATAATAATTAAATAATAATATTTAAATGAACTAATGATTTCGATTATTCGCTGACATGATAATGAATGTATGCTTAATGTATATTGGAATGGAATAGTTAATTTTATTTAAGCAAATATTACAAAATATTATTCAAAGTGTTTACAACAGAGAGAATACGTTTGTTACATACAATACAAACAAAAAGAATATCAATTGAAGATAACAGTTAATAAAATCTACATATAAATATATTAAATGTAAAGAGATATAAAAAAAATGCTTGCACAGTGCGTTAGACAGATTCTATTTCAGAAATTTTATGTTAGTGTGCCAAAGTTATATTTTGCATACCGACTAATTGCTGGTAATAAATTTTGCAATTAAATAAAAATGGCCAATCCCGGAATTGAAAAAAGATACCGGTAACAAAATCCCGCAGTAACAATCCCTATAACGATAATATAATAAGGTATCTTCTATTTGAGTACTATCATTTCCAAATTCGAATTTCAAATTATTGTTACACAAATGTGTATGCACTTAAGTTATTGCATTTTAAAACGACAAAGACATTGTAAATTTAACAAATCGATATTTTAAGACAAACTTTAAAGTATCAAATTACTCGGGGCGCCTGCACCAGATATTATTCATAATCTTAAGCCATTTTTAAACACGTTGCCGCCCGGACAATTTATTTAACAGTCATATTTTGTCTTTTTTCTTCGATAGCTATTTTTTAGTATAAGCTATGCGAGTAATGAAATTTCTACAATACCGCATTATTAATTCAATATTTTTCATAATTTTATAAATATAGGAAAATTGTCCGTAGACTTTATCATGCATACGTACATATATTTTTATCTTGTGTATTGCATGGTATATTGGCTACCTACTTATTTTATACTACACGAGTTATCAAACGTACCCATTTTAAAAATAAAAGTAGCAGGTTAAAATCTCGACATTATATAAAATTTTAAAAATACGAGTCAGTGTTGCCTAATATGGTAATCAGAGGCCTGAGTTATTGAGGTTAAGTTGGTAGTAGCGAATGATACAATTCGACAAAAAAATGGTTCTATATAATATGAACTTATGTAAATAAGATGTTGTATATTTTTTATATACTATGTTCGCTTCTAAGGTGGAGCACACACAGTGTGAAGATCCACTCCGAAAGCAAAGTTTTTGGATCTCCGCAATGTGAAGACGTCTTGACAGATTATTTTTCTCAAGAATTGTTTGTCAGACATTTTTTCAACTCAACGAGCATCAGATTCTGCACTTTTTGATTTTGATTGAAATCCGACAGATGTGGGAATCTAACCTGCATTTCTCGAATTGCTAGGCGCGCACACTAACCTTTGCGCTAAATGTAATAATAATATTGTGCTGAAAAGTAATGCCTCGTTATGAATATTTAATAATAAATCGTAATTAATAAAAATTTATATTTTCAATCACAATTAATTATTTTAAAACAAAGTGGACGGATACGAATTGTAACACGTCGAACTGTATTTATAAGTCGAATGTTAGATTACTTAAAATTAGCAAGAAATATTACTCAATATGCCAAGCGAGTGGTTGAAAATATTGTAAATCAAGATATTCTAAATTCTCACATTTCAGGAATGCATGCATATGAATAATTTTTTAAGTAATAAAAAAGTAATTGAAATTTATAGTGAATTATGTTTCATTCTTACCGAGAGAAAAAAAAAAAAAAACACCATATATTTTTCTCTCGAATAATTTGAATGTTTTAGATCGAAAATTTTACATATCTGACAAAAACCGTGGAAGACGGTCATAATGTGTTAAATGAAAGATATTGACAAGAAAAATATGCTCGAATGTGTAAAAGAAGATGTGAGTAAAGATAAAAATTGAGAACAATGTAAACTCATGCCCATTTTTTTGTGTTTGTTGAACAAAGAATAACAAAATCTCTTTAAATAAAATATCAAGTTTCATGCTCACAATTTTTGAGGCGGCACAATACCTATCCCAGGCAATTATCAGTGTAAATAGAGACCATTTTTTGATCAGGGCTGAAATTAACTATATAATTATTGCATTAAATCAATTGAATAAATTTTAAGTTTCTTCAGCACGTTACTGATAAACTTATGCTCTCCCGGAAAAATGTCGAGGTATATTTATAACGTTACTTTAAAAAATCATGCAAGATTAACACTCTAATATGGTTATATTATATATACTGTTAGTTTTATCTAGGATGACTTCATATATCATAAGATGTTATGGTCAATGCTTTAAGCTTTCCATATAAAATATATAATGTTTATGTAACAAACGTGAATTTGTTTCTTAAAACTATTTCCACTGACGAAAAAGCTTTAGCACATAACGAATTTAAGATAAAATATTAAATTTCAATAAAACATCCGATAAGCGATAAGGCATCCAGTCCCGTATGTTTCTAATAATTGACGTAGTTACGGGATTCGAACCTGTTAACATTGGTCCCAAAGCGCGTGTTTTTTCAAAATGGCTAATGAAATAATAAAAAAAAAAAAATGAATTTATCATTTAATTTATTGAGCTAGTTATTTTAACGATTTTTTCACCAAATTGAATAATTGATTCATATAATCATAATAGCGTGAAAATTGTCAAGACAGTCTTCAAATTACGCGGATATTTGTACACTTAGGAGATCCATATGCTCCACTTGAAGCGGGTATGATACAACAAAAAATTCAACAGTATATAATTAAAGCTCTTCGGTTTATTATTATTATTGTCAATAGATGTTTTAGTTGCTTTATTATTATTTAAATTGTAGCGTTGATAACCTAAGTACATTTTAAAAATAATTTACTAAAATTAATTAACCAATATAATGTATTTAAATAAATAGACTAATAAATTATGGGGCGATAAAAATCCCTGCGATGTCTCAGGATGGTGTATCTATCCGGTTCATTTACAAAGGCCGTATGCGTAAAATCTATCTTGAATATGCAATGCATATTGGAAAATTCTCCTTTGAAATGCAATAGATATTTCTTACCTACAGCACTGATGCGAAAGGTGTTTTTGAGAAATGATCTAAGATTGATAAGGTTGCGCATAAAAAACTATTTACTGTTAACGTATAGTTTGGATTTAGTCATAATTTACTGTCATAATAGAAATTTTAATAACTGTATTTAAATATAAACAAATTAGGTCACATTTGTCATATTAAATAAAATATGAATAGCCTACTCATCTATTGTCTGCAATGTCTACTACCGGATGTCTACATATATCAAAGCTTCGTTAAAGATTTTTGGATATTTTTATTAGATATTTATGCTTGACATCCGTAATGCAGTTTTACTAGTGTACCTAGTTAGTGTTGCTATACAGTTGTGAAACGTGGCACCCAAAAAAGGCCCAAAACAAAACAGGTACCTGCGGCGGAATCTGAGCATATGGTGGTATGACTTCGTTCGAAATGAGAAGATTGCAGAACGGACCATGCAGCCACTTATCACTGATAGAGTGAAGCTGCAACGCTAAACCTGGCTCGGCCACATTTTGCGGATGCCTCAAGAGAGTCTGAACCTGACTTTTTATTCTTTAAGCCGACCGGTCATCAGCGTTCCGGAAGGAGGCTAAATACTATCTATAGAATGTATTCAGTGGAATTACGGGATGCAGGTATGACCTGGGAGTAGGCCAGAATACTGGCGAGTGACGAGAATTCTTGGGAGCGGTATGTAGTGTCAACTTGCTCCACTTAAGGAGCAAACATGGAAGAAGAAGAAGAAGACATGTCGATATTAAGTACATAGTTAAACCATAATTATTCATTTTAAAGTCGATAACTTTTCGTCTTGGATACCGAACTGATTAGCAGCACACCTTTTGGAACTGATTACAAAATTTAGAAGCTTCCTGAAAATGCTAGACTGAACACCCAATGCGTTAAGCAATTAGCTGACAAATAGTCATTGTTAACGATAAATAGTCTCTCGAGATAAATATTCACGCTATTATGGTCAATATGCTCTAAACTTGTTTATTTATTTAGTTTATACCATATCCATTTCGCACCGAAACAATGTATGCAGTGTAAAGATGACTTAACTAAAAGCTTATGATGAAGATTTATTATTTGTATATAATAATTATAAATTAAAGTCAAGGGCCGATTGAAAAACTTTGGACGGCCTTAGTTTGGCGACCGCTGCTCTAAGATATCGTGGAAATTAATAGATGGATTGTGTTCATTGTGATCTTTAAACGTTGGGCCTTTATGTATAAAAGAGCCACTGATAAGTCACTATTAAAATAATGAATAAATATTATTTTTTGAATATTATATTAACATCAAATTATTGTTTCATTAAATCAGTTCAATGTAATTATTATGAATTAAAAATTGAAAAGTGATATTATAAAAACGTCTATTAATTGTTTATAAATTTGTAATGCTATATTGTACGTGATGATAGTGTATTTAAAACTTTGACTTTAAGAATATGTTCTATCATACACAAAGCGGATAGAAGATGACGGAGTTTCTCCATCTGTCACATCCGGCATCGTGCAACTATTAAATACTTTCAGGAGCTAAAAGTTTAAACTATAGTATGTATTAATTTAGAGACTATAATGTTTACTGCCGCTAAAACTTTGCCGGATAGTTGAGGCAGATTTTGCTGGCATATCGAAAACCACATCATACGGATATGCTCTTCAGTGTGAATAAATAATACGGAGCAGTCTCCGGTACTGTGTTTACTTTTCCTAACTTAACTTAAACAATCGTGTCTATTAATAATATTACAGCCTCGTTTATCCTACTTACGACTATCCGAACATTGCTAAAAGTTAAAAAAAAAGCTCAAAGCTAATATTCGCCGAGTTAAAGCTAAGTAATTATGCTTTTTATAGTAACAATGGATAGTAGAGTGATTTATTGTTTTGTACTAACCAAAACAATGTACTGATATTAATAAGAAAACGAACGGTATAGTGTGTATAATATATTGTGAAAAAATACACTGAAGTAAATAAGTGAAAAAGTTTGCTGGGCGTGTTGTTTGAACAGCTGTTATTTATGTATGACCTTGGTAAAGATTTCATCAGTAGCGTAAATAAAAAATAATAATAATGGTTGCCATGATATTTAATTCGGCTTAATTTTTTTATACCATGTTCACTCTCAGCATGGAGCATATGGATCTACACAGTGTGAAGATATCCACTCCGAAAGAGGACTATATGGATCTCCGCAATGTTAAGACGTCTTGACTGATTATTTTTCACGAGAATTGTTTGTCCTGCAAATCCGACAGATGGGGAATCAAACTCGCATTCCCTGAATCGCTAGGCACGCACGCTACCAACTACGCTACCGGGGAGACAAAAGTCTACGTAAAACCTAAATTTTGTTTTTTTCATTTTTTAATACCCATACTATTTTTACTTATTCTACCATTTATTTATTGCAATTTGGAATCTGACTATCCAATTTATTTGTATTCTTATTTTAATGAAATAATCACGACTGTTGTGTATACTTGAGTTCTATTAATACTACAAATTTATTCATTTTCGAAGCAAAATTCTGGTAAAAAATATATTAATAAATTAAACAGGTATAAAAATGTAGTGCGAATTTAAAACGACTTGTTTATGGCTTTATTTTCAACATTAAATTACAAAATCACGACAGCTAATTACGTACGCTAGCGTTACGATAAGTGAGATAACAATCAAATTAATATTTTTGTACTACTTTTGAAATGAAACCTCCCTTGTTTGCATAATAATTGTTATCCATTAAAATTGTCAAAGTATTCAATATTTATTTTTATCGTTCTTCTATATTATTTCATGTTCGTCTCCTATGCTTAACTAGTATGGTAACTATTTATTACATTTAATTGTGAATATTTGAACCTAAAATTTTGATTTATTTTTAACCATGTCCGGTCCGAAAGTTGAGATTCCGTAATGTGAAGATATGTCTTGAAAGATTATTTTTTACGAGAATTGATTGTCAGAAAAACGTTCAACCCAATAGGCATCCAAGAAAATGTGGACATCGAACGCGCATTCCCAATATTGCTAGGCCGGCTCGTTAACCACTACGCTACCGGGGAAACGTTTAGTTTAGGGGAAGATTTTTATGTAAAATTAAATTATTTCAGGTTTAATATCTATGGCTATGATAATAGTTAAAGCTTCGAAAGAAGGAGCGATGTGTTACATATTATATGTTTTTTACCATGGCTCCTTTAAAAGTGAAGCATATACGTCTTCACAATAAGAAAATCGACTGTGGAAAAGAAAAAGGACGTAACCCACATAGAATTTTTTTATAGGAGGCACAAAAACGTTTATTTAATGGTTGTAAACCTAAGTCAAAACATCACATGGGCACAATCTTGAAGTGCACGAAGACTGAAACTGGTGTTTTAGTTATTCAATACAATGTGATTTTAGAATAAAAGCTACATTGAGAAATTTAAGAGCTACGCACTTTTTCCTTTTCACAGTCAAAATGTATCTTGATAGTTTCTCTTTATTATCCGATAGCTTTACTGGTTGGACTCCAATTTCAGTCCAGTCCCATGACTTAAAGTCCTTATATATTTGTGGGATTTGAATCCGGAATCTCCGAGTTCAAAGGAAGCATTCGGTAACAGTATATTTACCTAAAGTAAGTCAACCAAATTCAGGATTATTTATGCGTAGTAAATTATAATTTATTACTTGTTGTTTTTTTGTTGTTGATACAATGTCTTTCAAGAAAATTATTTGTATCTCATGTTGTAAATGCTTTTAACTTATAATGTTCTCAACTTGTAAAATAAATAAACTAAATGATGAATAGATACGATGAGTGTTTATTTCAAGTTAAAAAGCTTCGTACACATTTATAGACGACCCACATTAGGTAGAATCAAAACAATCTGCCATTGATTCCTCCTACCGAGCTACAAGAAGTAAATAACTTTCCAGGAAGAAAGCCAGAGAACCCCGACGTCCCGTCTTCCTGCCTACCTCCACCCCACTCTTTGAAGGGAAAGGGTTTCGGATTTCCATTTATATTAGATTTGATTGTACGGCCAAACAAACAGGGCCGGCTCCAACACAGCGGATGTGCAATACGAAGAAGCAGTCAATATACGTAGCGTAAAATTTTAGAATCAATATTTAGTTAGATTTTGTTTTTACTTTAGCGCACTTAAGGACATGCCAATAAAAGTGTTGTGTACTATGTATTTACTCCTAGGACATTTCCGTCGAATTAATGAGATAATTTCTCGATAACAAATGTAAAGGAGTGGCTGAAAGATGAATACATTTAATAGTACAATATCATTATATTTAAGAACGTTTGATCGATGATATATTTAATTACAGATAAGTTGAGTAAATTTGTATCGTTTGAAAAGAATATATCAATTAAATCTTTTAGGTATTATATGCAATATATTTTTCAAATGTGTGACACAATATTTTTATCAGATACATGTTATGCGCTAACCGGACAACTGCACGCATGAAAGCTCCTCACATGACAAGTTCTCAAAAGGCATCTGAACACACATTGAAGTGCTCACATTAATACAGAAATTAACATTAAGACATTGTATATTTAATTTATGTAACATATTAACTCGATTTTTGGTAATTTTACAATGAGTATGAAAAACATTAAAAATATTAAAACGATTCAGCGGAACTAATGGTAGACAGAATAAAGAAAAGTGCAGTCAATATTGCTGAAAAAAATATTTCATTTTAAGCTTTATTTTTGCTTTCCTGAAAAATCGTAATTTTGGACTTATACTCATAAGTCCAGCAATAATAAATATTCAGAGAATGAAAACACTAGTGCTACTAGTATTTATCAGTTTTGATTGACAGTAAACATTCACTGGTATTTATTGAGTAGCCCTATTTTTGAGAAAATTAATAAATTTTGAAGTTATTAAATAAAATATTCCTGGTAGAAATATCCTCGTGCCGGCTCTTACCGTCCCCTATTTCTCACTTCTCACAATTTTCAGTCCCTGGACCGGGACCTGTCTGCTCGTATCTCGTAACTTTTGCTGTTTATTCACATATACGATTTTAATATCAGACACGAACAGTGAAATGGCTGACGGTCTTGTCCCTGTCACCCGGGTACAAGGGGACACCCGGGAAAAGGGGTGCCCTCTTATCTAAATGCGCGTACCGGTTCACACGGACCGGTAAATGAAATGCACGTGTCGAATTCAAAGTGACGATTTTTTGAAAATTTAATTCATAGCGAAAACGTGTAAATTTGTATAAAAAACCAAAAAAAATAAATACATAATATTTTATTCAAATGTTATGTCTGTCGCGGCAAAAAATAATATTGCACGAGTGCTAGAAGAATTTTGAATAAGATTTAGAAGATAGATCTAGTAGGAGTCAATTATATATATATATATTTAAACGAAGGTGTATCTATTTCATTAATCATTGTTATATTTTTATCAAGTAAAAGTCATTTATATGAAGAGATGTGTGGTTAGTAGCTAATAACAGTAAAAAATGTAAAGTTCAAAAGTAAATATGCATGAAATTATAAACATTCAAACACTCAACACACACTGTACCTCAGCCTTATACATAAAGCCTTATTTTATTTTCAGCACTGCGGAAAGTTCATGTTATCAATATATTGACAGAAAAACTTTTAAATAAAAAAAAATCTTCATAAATTTATTAAAATTGTATGTATTAATGTACAATTATTGTACATATTATAATTTGTATAAACAATACATTCTAGAAAAAGTTACCATAATAAATAATAATAATAAGGGTAAGGGATGCAGGTATGACAACGCAAGAATTCTGGGGGGCAACGGTACGTGGTGTCCATATGCTCGACTCAAGGAGCAGATATAGAAAAAGAAAAAGTGTAAAAAGCTGTATACATTCTGATTATCGAATAAAAGCTATTTTGAAAAATTGAGGGTAATATCCTTTTTCTTTTCCAATGTAGTGAAAAGTCGCCTCTCGTGGAGCTTTTTTATTGTTTTTCCCGGTTAATACAGGCATATTATAATTAAGTAATGAAAATTATCGTAACAATATAAAGTTGTAATTCGTAGCTTCTGAACTAAAATGTATTTTCGCTATCTATTTTTTAGAACCATTTGTGGATAATTTTGGGTGTCATCACTTGCCGTGGGTGATGCGAAAGACCGCATCCGTATCGATGGCGGTGTTCACCTCCCCTGGGTGAGGAAATCATGACGCATCCCCATCCCTGCCTTGTATTTTTGACGGGCTTCAAATTCGATGCGTGCCTACATGTTATATGACAATGGTATCGTTTTTCAGTAATTTTTTTCTTGATAAAATAATAAAAAAACACCTTATTTTTAGCCAAATAACGAAACACAAGACGGCATATAACATAACAATGTCATATATATAATATATATAGTAGCACATAAAAATATTATCGCTCATGACAAGGGAATACCTCGTATACAGATGAAAAAATCTTCCTTAATCACTATTTTTTACCATGTCCACTCGGAAAGTAGAGCATATGGATCTACACAGTACGAAAACATTTACTACAGAAATGGTATATATGGATCTTCGGGTAAAAACACAATCGCTCGCAAAACAGCTGCGCACCAGAAAAATGTTCACATGACAAGTGCCCACGAAGTGCTCAAAAATATCTATCTGCTTACACATTGAAGTGTATTTACGCAATTATAGTGTGAGTAGATTTTTATAAATTATTTTAAATAATATATAGTACTTAATAACAAATTAACAGTTTTGAGATAATGGGTATTTTGTGATTTCAATTTCATGGAGTCGGATCTCCGCAATGTAAAAACACGTCTTAATAGGGTATTTTTCTCAAGAACTGGTTGTCAGACAATTGCTCAATACAATAAGCATCCAGTCGTGCATCCTCGGATTTTTAAAAATCTAAAAAATGTGACAATCAAACCTGAATTCCCCGGATACGAGCCTTTCGGCCACTGCGGATCACGATAAGTACATCGAATTCCATTTACTTTTAAATGTTACCCTTCAATTAATTAATGTTTTTAATGTAGAAGTTAAGAAAAAACGGAATTTAATTCATACTTTAAAGACTTCTTTTTATCTCTTGTATTTTTTTTGCTGTGTGATATATATGGTATTACTTTTTCATGAGTGATTTAACATTTTAAAGATTTGTTTTTTTCTTTCTCATAACATTTGTCAAGAAAAACATATAAATATACTGTCTATTCTGTTTTATAATTATATAAAATGTAATAAAATAAATATTCGACGGTAAAATTATATTTGTTTTCCAAATGGGTACCTAAATTTAAGACAGATTATAGTACATGTTTTCAAGTTGCTTGTTTGTTTTGAATTTTGAATTAAGCTCAGTATCAGAGCTTTTGAAAGTTGAAAAATTGAACTCCGAATATTATTATGAAGCTTAGCTTTTACAAATGATTTTTTTTTAAATTAAGGAAGAATGGATGCAGTAAGATTTAAGTAGGTGAAAATTAAAAAAATAATTAAATTTCAGAATATTATCTTTAGTTATAGAATTATTCATTATTATTAAACCTTTAACACTTGTTTTCTCAGAATAGTTTTAATTTTATTTCATAACTTCTCATACAGTGAATGAAAAACGTTTATAAATGAAAAATATGTTATTTTTATATGTAAAATGTACTTAATAGATTTTTCGATTGATTAGAACTTAGTTGGTCTAATGCGAAAGCTTTGAACGCGCATAGATATCAGTTACTATGTGCAATTGAAGCCTTTCCAATAATGTTTTAAACTTTTCATTTATCATATTTGTAGAAAATTGGGTTTCCTACTACGTTGAGAGTTAAAAATGAACAAAGCAGAAATTAAAAAAATAGGATTAATAAACATGTTAATGGTTATTATATCGTAGATATTACAATTTGAAAGATATACATTTAACATACATATACTTATTGTATGGTAAGTTTCTAGGTGAGCTTGATTCGAGATCTGTGGTTACAAGTTCAAATTTTATAAGAATGAAAGATGCAAGACTGAATGTTGAGTGATTGTGTGACCACCAATGTTCGTAAATAAGATTAATTTTACATTGTACAGATAACCGTCATTATCTGCATCTGGTAAATGTATAATTTTGGCTGCTAAACGTTCAAATAACGATATTAATGGATATATTTGACTAATTCTTTATTTAAATCAATATAATCCATCCTGTTACTTAGAATGAATTCAATACCTTTTAGGTTCTTGTAGATCATTCATGTTAAAATTAAAAATTTCATAGTTCACCTAGAAAGAGCAGTAAAAATAATATGTAAGAATTATAATTGTCACAAGTGTTCAAGATTTGGGAAGAGTTCTTGTGACAGAACGACAGACACATGTGTTTTCTGGTTTATAATATAGATGTAGCACATGATAAATTGTATCTCTTTAGCAAATCATTTGATTAAAAATAAGCTACATCAATAATGTAACATTTTTTGAATTTGAAAGCCCTTGTTTTATAAGTATTGTATATGAATTATTTTTATAAAATAAAATACTATATAAGAATACAAAAAAATATATTTGAAAAATTAGTTGCTGTGGTATCGTAGTTAGAAATTTATAACAGTTCATATGGAAAATCACACGTTTTGAGTTTGTAGTAAAAGAAGCAATAAAACAACATCTATTTAGTGCCATACAATGTATAAAACATCGTGCATAAAATGGATGAAAGTATAAACATAATAAAAAAAATATACCGGATAAAATAACTTACAGGATATACATACAGGTATATGAAGTATGCAATAACCTCGTATACGTTTGAAATTGAGCATCGTAACGTAGGTGAATGTACGCGGCCGACGTAATACAGCCTGATATTATACTATTCGCTTAATCCGGTAGGGTTGCGATTACGTATCCTTATTGAAACTGAGATTACCGCGTATGCTTTCGTATCATATCATGGGGAAGATCCTGCAATATCCTCGACGATGCGCCTCATGTGTATCGGATATGATCGTTCCTGTGTATAACGGCTGAATCGATACGCACCAGTCTAATAGATGAACGGTATATTCAAAGTTTAGACTATTTCAGTATATCTATATATATATATAATATTCGTATTAGTTACAATGTACGTGTAAAGCTTGGTCTTATCATTGAATAAGGAAGGGTTATTTCAAGTAAGGATATGCTTGTGGATGTTACTTCACTTTATCTTGATTTTTTTACTTTCTAATACATTTATCTTTACTTTGATATATGCCACTGCTAAAAAAGATATATAATAATCATAAGGCGCTGGCCTGCCATGTTTTTGATTAAGGAACTTGTTTTTAAATCACATTTAACAATTACATTGATTTTAAGTATTTATTAACTAAAATACTACGTTTTTTAAACATTCAAGCTATAAACAGTAAACATATTTTCTTTATGACAAATAAAAGGGAGTTAAGTTGAAATGAAATATTGCCTTGATACTTTTATATCTAATACTACTGGTCTTACTATTATTGAATGAGTAAGGTTTATAGTGAACCCATTGTTAAAGATTAAGGATTTTTGAGATATAATTTCTCCACTCCGTAAGTGAAGAAATAACGTTTCAAAAGTCTCTGAAGACAATCACTGTTTAAATAGAATGTATTGATTTCTGAATTTTTAAGATTTATTTTGACAGACAATATTTTTCGAAAAAACTAGTTCAACTAAATAAATAACCAGCTAAGCGAAGTTTTTTTTAAGTCCTGTGATTTTGCAATTCAAACGTGGAATATCTCACTCTAGCCCCTTTACTACCGAGTCATAATTGAAATCACTTTGCATTGTTTATTGTTTTCTTTCAAGAACATTAAGATAACAACAATTCAATAAAATAAGGTTCTTGACAATCCACCTTCTAGTATTATCAGTCAACCATTCATATGTCTCCTCAATGTTAATCTAAATTTAATGACTTATTCAAAGATGATATCTTAGGTATTTTAACAAAGCACGTAGTAACTTAAAAACTATGTAAAATAATAAACTTTTACGATATAAATAAACGATTGTGATACAAATAGATCTTTTGACGTTTTCAGACTGCTGTTAAAAATTACAGGCAAGTAAATACTGACAAAAACATAAAACTTATTCAATATACACTAATAGAACTGATTGTATTTAAAACCATTTTGGTATCTCTCAAGACAAAGTCTGTTGGTGAAAAAATCTTGCTTTTATAAATTCGACAGAGATTTTTTTGAATATTTTAATAAATAATAATAATAATATTACTGTGTACGTGGACAGTGAACCTTATAAACTGCATAACTGCATGCTGTTTTAAAATAGCTTCCTATAGAAACAAGATTTAGTGTTATATGTTCAACTATACAAACATGATCATATGAAGCAGGTATCGTGTTACAAATACGGTATGATTAATATGACTAAAATGAATGAAAACTATGAAATATGATACAATTACACAATGCTTGTACTTACTAGGGGTAAATAATATCAACCCTTTATGTTGACGCAAACGCAAAAAATGTTTGCTCTTACATAATTTATTTTGAAACCGTATCTGTTTTTTATCAGCGTATTTTTCATATCGTAAACATTTCATATAAATATGACTTCCATTATTGCGTACGAAAGCTTAATTTATGCGTGATATAAAATGTAATATAGTGTGGACTATATTTGATTACTTCGATTACCGAGTGTAAAAGCTTTTGCTTCTGATTTGTTTCAAGTAACGTTTCGATCACTGAACCAATATAATAATTAAGATGATTTTGTTTTAAAATAAAAATAAATATAACTAACAATAAATCTCTATTGAAAAAAGCATTCCACATATGCCAATACCGATTTGTAAAGTGATATAATATATTGTACGACAATTAAAGTAATTGCCTTCTTTTAAACAATAAATGCATTTTGATCTGCACAATTCACTCTCATCTAAGGATTTTAATAAAATTTTGTAAGGTGAAAACGGATCGTTTATGACGTAGTTATGTGCGGCTAATGACATTTTTAAAAATTATATACAAGAAAAATAAATAGATCTAATCAAGGAATCTAAAGCGATGTTACGAATACTGGTAAAATAACTTATCGCAAGCTTAAACTTAAAGCTTTATGATCATAGAGAATTTAGTATGTCCAAAATATAACATTTCAAAATAGGGCCTCAAATAGCTATTGTCTCGTTTTGTAACTATTTTTGATTAAAATTGTATGCATGGTTTGGTAACAAAACGTAGTGCATTAAAATGAAAAATGCCATGAATATAACTAACTAAATAAATAATTACATATCGTTGTTTAATAATGGAAGAATACCAAAAAGTAGAAACACGAGTTAAAAGTGAGACATTCATGATATTTGAAGTGATATAAAAAAAAGTAGAGAGGATCATATAGCCCAACTGTCTGGTTAAGAAACATGCGTAATTTTAAAGTATTCAGGAAAATATTGGTAGAAAAGCTTAAGCATTATTGATTCGATTATAACCAAAGTGATGTATCAAAAGCTAGAAAAAACTTAAAATTTTGTTAATAAATAAGTTATTTTTAACTTCAACAAACTTAAGTGCATTGAAAAAATAGTTTTTAAGCTCATGGGATACTTGCGTTGAAAGACGTAGAATATTTCGTTATATAAAAACTTCGGTATACGCCTGATAAAGGCTCGAAGTAAAGACAATACGGGTAGATGTCGGAGACATTTAGTAGTTAAGTCGTAATATATTTCAGGTTTAGCACTGATAAAGCCTTGATGATTATGTGTTTAATTGAGTTTGGGTGTCTGGATAAAGCGAGTGGTAAATGGTTTAAGAAAAAAGCTCTTGGCTGAGTAAAATATTATGCAAGAACAAGATGAATTTATTGATAATGGTTAAACTATAAATATAACAATGGAGCTTGCAACATTTTATTCTTTGAGGTATAGTGATTAATAAATATACACATTAAATGAATGTCTTAAAAGTTTTCGGTTCAATAATCTTAAATAATATGCTTTTGAGGCCTCCTTATAAACTGATTCAATTCGGCTCGAAAACTGCTAAATCCCATTGTCTCACTTAATCCACTTTGAAAATTATAACTTTCATAATATGAATGATCCTGTCAAAATTGAATAATGAAAAAACTTTTGGTCAAATAATGCTATCTGCAAAATGGGTCACCGATAACTTAAACTTAGTTATAACACAATTGATACAGAGAGAGTGGCGGAGCTTTTTATAGCACACAATGACATTTTATTAGATTGACCTTTAATTAATAAGCTTGAAAAGTTTAAACTATCAAACAATACTATACATTTAATCCATTCAACAGATTAAAAAATCCACAAAATAATATAAATATTAATGATATTCTTAAATAATGGACAGAATCGCAGAAAATCATAATATTTGTTCCGTCATTGAGTATTATGCATATAAAAAAGTTACAAATAATATTAAGAGAGCCCTGAAAACAATTTTACAATACGTGAACGTCTTATAGAAATATTGTTTTTATTGATTATATATACCATGGGTCTGCCAGCTTTTGTGGTAAGAAGGCCAAATATTTTACGTGGGGATTAGTGCGGGCTGCACTTGGGCATATGTAATTACAGTAAGCGCCTCACCAAAACGGTGACTAGTTACTGACTGCTGATATATACCACATCTAGAATTGAATCAATTTAGTCGCATTATCACATTTAATTTTTTTACTAACAAAACTTAATTTTAATAATAGAATTTGGATAATAGTTTTTGAAAGCCACTAATTTAATCCTGACATTCCATCACCGTATTGATACAACAATACGTATCGTTGTTTACGTACATATGTCCTTGCACACTAGATGCTTATTATTCCACGTGTTTTAATTAATTTGATATGAAGCTCAATCGCAGTAACCTTATAAATCAAAGATTTTTTTACAGTGAAGATAAATATTGTATGGTATAAAAAGCAAACTATGTGATTTTATATTTAATGAGGTACGCCGAAGAGAGGATACAATGTCATTTCGCATTATTTATATGTGCTTTCATATTAATAAAAAAATAGCGATTGCCATAGTTCAAAGTTATGATTCATATTTCGTGAACTGATATCTACATGATATACTATGAAAATATATGTTCTCCAAGTAGATAGTTAAGATATGAGAGAAAATAGGTCAACGAGAAATAGTAAACTCAGATATTTAAGGAAATAATCGTAATTAAGTTAATTGTGTCTTAAGTCAACGAATCTGGTTCATTTCTATCGTCGAAAATGGCTACTATGTAATTTATTAGCGAAGGATTTGCAAAACAAATGTATCATCATCAACTGTGTTTCAAATCTACAGTAAAAATGGTCCACTCTCATGGGTCAAAATGAACATTTGATTTAATATCCCTTTTAAATAATTTAAGAACTATCGAAATCTATTCAAGATTCATCAATTAAATGGTTTTTTCAATTCATTATTATGAGTGGATTTAACTCGGGTCGCGGGGAGGATAGCTGAGCGACCGCATCAAAACGACCGTAACAGAGATGCAAAATAGCTATAAATAGGTGAGTGAGCAAGTGAGCAAGTTCGGCAGTGCGTCAGTCACAACACTCACTCACATATTTATAGCTATTTTGCATCTCGTTTCCGTATTTTGTCGCCAATGTTCTGTCGCCGCGACATCCATCGCGCCCTCAGCCTTATAATTAATAACCTAAAACAAGATTTGCCAAATGAACACACTTTTTGTGTACGAAACTAGGCTGCAATTTTGTGATGCAGAGTACTACTTATAGTTATATATAAAAGTATATTAAATAAGACAATTAAATACTCGTCACTATATGAAGTTCAGGGGTAACTCAAATGGTAGACATAAACAAAACGAAACCCTAAAAGAAACGGTTTTTCTCTTATATTTAGATGGATTCAGATCCACAGAACGAATAAATTTCTAGCGTGAACACCTTTAAAGAATGCTTTCTCAATTAATATATTATGATCTTGTTGGACTCAATGGTAAACTAGACTAATGAAAATTGAGTGGAAAGAGACCCATGTCCTGTTCAAACAGTATAGCGTCTGCGACTTATAAGTAACTGATGGCAAACTCCGTGGACTATTTGTTAACATTATAATTAAAATACATATCAATTGAAATATGAATTTTAATGGTATAATAGTCTACTATTAAACTAAAGATGTTATTGATTCATTAGTATTGGCAGAAAGAAAAAGACGATGTTTATTAGAATGCTCTATTTGATGAAAATTAGGGACAATGTCAGAAAGCAAGGCTGTGAAATGAAAGTCAAAAACTAAAACATCTCGTATCAAGCATTGCCTCTCAAAAACGATGCGATTTTTGTTGAAATATTACACAAATGATAAAGCATATTAAACAATTGTTTTAATTTAAATATGTTACACTATGGCATGTTACATTTTTTACCTTACATTTTTCTGCAGAGCATGTTATTTGGAGGTACTAGAAGACTCTTTAAGGATGCATTTTAGTCAGATGCTCTTACCTGAAATAAAAGAAAGACATACATTAATATATTATACAAATGCATTAAGTCAACATACATATAAGGGTATATTTTACATCGGTGTGATTATAAATTAAGCATAAATGCGATATGTGTTATCTTATCTGTTCGGTAATTTTATTAACATGATTAAATATAAATTTAAAAACGACTTCAAGATGAGAGCTAAAAACATTTTTAAACTGAAAAATATACTGAGAACAATATTAAGAATATATGCATTTCTTGCCAGTTCTACGGTGGCGTTTCCTGCCTATTGCCTGGGGTTATAACTCAAAAAGCAGGGGCGGAGTCGCAGAAGAAATTATATTTATTGCGGTGGCGCTCTCATTAAAATGAATTGCAGTTTCATGGCGTAAGAAATAGGTCACTTGTACTTTGCACGGTGCGCATGATAAAACGGAGCGTCATTTTTTTATATCAGGCAGTACGTGAAAAATAAAGCCCGGAAGCGTGTTGATTTAATAGTGAATCTAGTCATAAAAAGACGGTTTTCAGAAAAAAATCTTCAAAAGGAATATTGAAGTAACGGAGTTTTAAAGTAAATTTAGATAAAGCAAATTTTATTATATTAAAAAATGTTTTTGTCTCATTAACATTATTGACTGAAAACCTACTCAAAGTTGTTTTTTGTAATTAAAAATAGTTTAAGCGCAATAAATTATTTCGTATAGAATAACAGATTTTTCTATAACAAAATTTAACTTCATATAGAACATTTCAAAAGTACAGTTCATATGTGATAGGTACCTATACTATATTTTACAATGTCATGATGATTACTAGAAGTAATGGAGGACGAGTCAATGAATGTCCCAAGCGGTATCCCAAACAAAAGAGAAAAAGACAAATACGCATACCTATATCACTGCCTGCACGGGCAATGTGCGGGTGCGGGAGAAAATAATACCCTAATTTTTAATCAAATAATAGTTTTTATTTTTCCATTATAATTTTCACGCAAATAAAATATTCGTAATGGGTTTTTTTTTTAAATAATAATAAGTGATTCGTATATAATTTTTCTTCTTTCTTATACCATATTCGCTCCTGTGAGATATGCATATGGATCTACACAATGTGAACATATCTACTCTGAAAGTGGAGCATATGGATCTCCGTAATGTGAAAATGTCCTGACAGATTATATTTTCATGAAAATTGTTTATCATATAATTACTCTACCCAATGGGCACTGCGTTTTTGGATTAGTAAAAATCCGACAGATGTGAGAATGGAACTCGAATTCCCCGGATTGTTAGGTGCGCAGGCTAACCTTTACGATAATAATCAAAATTTGTAATGTTAGTAGTTCATGAAATTAATAAAAATAAATTACTTTTTAAGAGAG
>JAGVSQ010002028.1:0-26330 GCA_022683975.1 Rhyacophila evoluta | reverse complement strand
TTAGAATTTAAAATCAATTTCTATCAAGCACCATCAGTCGAAAATATTAATTATTAGAAATTAATAATTATTTTATACACATGAAATAATAAAAAAGCTTGCAAATCAGACTAAATCTTAAAATCGAATTTAAAATCTAAAAATATTTGATAAATCTTTTTTGTAATTTGGCAATTAAAAAAAATGCTATAAAAGTTTAATAAAGCATCTTTATAAACGATCTTCACCTGTGGATTGGCAGTTTGACATACAACAGATGCCACCGTATTGGTATGTCCGGTGAGAGTATGTACGTTAGCCTTAGTTCTCATATCCCAAACCCGGGCAGTGGAGTCTCGACCAGCTGTAACAAGGACATCAATGGTTGGGTGGAGGGCCATCGCGTATACGGCAGACAGATGCCCGTGGTAATGGCGGATGACTTTGTTGTATTCCAAGTCCCAGCATTTCACCTGCCTGTCTTCACCACAGCTAAATAAGTAAGGGTGTTTTGTGGATACTTCAAGACCTGTAAAACATTATTTCATAACATGATTGTATTATAATTCTAAATTATAGTTTTCTAAGAGGATAAATCATTTCATTCATTGAGCATCAAGACATGCATTTAAAAATTTGTAAAAATTATGCAGCCACAGAATTTCGATGACCTGACAATGATACTGAAGTACATGCACATGCTGATTCGGCCAATAAAGTGCAACTACTGCCTGAAAGACTTTGTTAGACTGCATCATAAATCTGATGAATATATTTTATCATTATTGTCTAATATCATAGGACAACGGGAAAATACCTCCCCATGTGGCCAATTTTACAAAAAGGAGTTATTGCATATAATTTTGACTATTCTACTAATTGAAGAAACCTACCGATAGAAAATATTATTTAATTAAAAATAATGATGTGATCATTCACAAAATATTATTTTGAAATACCTCCCATTTATTCCAGATCAACATAGGGGCTTAGCTGTACTTTAAGTTTCGAGGTTTTTATTTGTGAATACACATTATTGCATCTACAACTACCAAACCTATTTTTGACATTTTAAACAAACAATCCTTATCTCTCAAAAATCTCCACGTTTATACGACCTTTACGACAATATGTAAAAAAGTTTCAAGAGTATTTTGGTAAAATTGGGTTGGTAGGTAAAACGGATAAAGTCTGAATTTTCCCAAGTTGTTTTTAGTGTGTATCCAAGTCATATAAAATTATTATTCTTCATGTAGCAATCTACATATTCAATTTTCTTGTACTGTTATTTAAATATTGATAAAAAGACTTGCAATTTTATATATTTTTTAAATTCGGTAGTTGTGAGAATTGAACCTGCAATTGTCTGACAAACAATACTTCTGAAAAATAGTTTAAGACATTTTTTTTACCTCTGACAGTACTGACATGTCCAGTAAGCGAAACCTTCAATTTTCCACTTGCTAAGTCCCATATTTTTATTACTCTATCAGCAGCACCTAAAAAATAATATAAAAGGTTAAGGCAATGCGGTAAGTAAGAGTTTCCAACTCTATGGTCGCCAGTTTACAAGATGCAGTTAATTCTATGTGGATATATTTGTATGATACTGTAACAAGAGTACAGACCAGTGGCGTGCAGTCCGTGGATGTGGTAGAAGCGGCGCATTCCTCAAATTTTAATCTACAATGATAAACGCCTTAAGTTTTTTTTACTATTAGTAGAGGGCTGATTGGTTCCCTTTTATTAAATGAGATAAATGATGTATTATATTATCATAATTTGAGCTAATTTTGTTGTTGTTGAATGTTAAAATGATCTGAATAATTTACAGAGTGCCGTTTTATGATAGACTTATGCCTGGCAAAGTCGCTGTAACTTTTAAGCCGAAGAAGAGGTTTTGTTGATAGTAATAAAACTCTAAATGTAACAAGTTAAAGTTAATCAGTGTTTTAATAATATCATGCCTTTACACGAGGTTCTAGCTGCCAGCAATTGATTTTTAAAACTCTTTGCTTTCTAAGAAAGTGAGAAGGAGGTTAGCTTGCACAACAATTATAGATTGACTTTCCAAACCTGTGGCGAACCATTCATTGCCGGGTTCAACAGTCACGCATCTGACCCATCCAAGATGACCAGATATAACTCTGTATAATTTCCATGGAGGGTGCCAGCGAGGTTTGGGCATAGTTGGAGCGCGTCTAGGAATAAGGGCTGCTGAACTTCCAGGCCCCGAAGCAGTCGCACCTACCACCAAGGCATTTGAATTGTATGGCATTATTGCGCCTTCTGAACCCAAAGATGCCGCATCGCCTAGCTCTGAAAAGAATAAGCAACATTAAATATGTTACAATTGTAAATTAAAGTATATATCTGATATCAGAATAGCACTTTTTTGTTCCGTTTGCAGGCAAGTTGCATTTTTAGTAGCATACACTCACACAAGTTTCGTCATCTTCTCTTGGTAGAGAGATGGAAGCTTAAATTCACTTGGATAACATCACCATAAAATCAAGACAATTATTTTAATTAAATATTACTAACGGATTACTGAATTATAGGTTAGGTTAGGTTTCAGTTTCTTTAAAAGGTAACCTCTCGTATTTCAGGAAGGCAATATCTAGTTTTGAAAAAATGTGCTGCTTTCTTAATAAACATTGAAACGCCAAATTATGCAAGTGATTTTTGCGCGCAATTTGCTACAAACTTGGGCCTGAAAGTTGCCAAAGTTGTGACCAACTTCAAAACGTAAACTAAATTGGGATTTAACCCGTTTGCATTAGGTGTATATTACATGTAACTTGATTTACTCACCCAAATGAGTACCGGGCGGCGGAGGATTGTTCGATGCATCAATGGCTTCTCTGTGTTTTAATGCCTGTGCCTTTTTAACGCGGTCAAATACTAAAGAAAATGAGTCCCGAGCTTTGATGGCTTTTTTTACATTTTCCCTGTAATAAAATATATAATATTGTACAATTAATCAGCGAGTAATGCATATTTCAAGAATACAAATAATCAAAGAGGTTATGTACGCTTTTTCGTCAATTGGCGCCAACATGCTCTGGTTTGACAGAAACATGTCGTGCGATCTTTTGAGGGATCTGAAGACAAGAGTGTGGACTGAATGGCGTTGGACATCATCAGTCATTATGTGATATTTACTATAAATACAAAATAGTTCGATTTTGCCTATATGTCAATCTGATCGCTCAAATTTTACTCTACTTTTCAAAAACAAACATGGCGTAGTTATTTATTGCCATATTTGAGAAAAAAATAATAAAATTACACAATGAACTATGTATAATAGTGTATTATTTCTTTGCCGTTCCTGCTAACCTAAAGTCAGTAGTGATGTTTATATGCATATTTTTTTAATTTTTTCAAGCTTTACTTATGTTTAAGTACCCTTATGTTTTTGTTTCTTTTGATGTATTTTTCAGAAAAATATTTTTATGCTATGTCGTAAACTATTTGGATTTCTAATTTGTAATGTTCTCAACACATTAAAGAAATTGAAATAGCGGACATCTTGAAAATATTTTCGGTTAAATTGTATACCATGAGAATTAGCAGCAATTTATACTATTCATGTAAAAATAGGCGTTTTATTCAATAAATTGTGACAGTAACAGGTAAACTAAAAGATCACATTTATAAGTAAACATTTATTTATTTTATTATGTAAAACATACACATTCGTAATTCTAATTTTTATTTGTCTCTTTAAAATAAATTATGCATATTATATCTAAATAAAGCAAAATAATACACTAAACTTGTAATATTGCACATGAAATATTAGTAAATAAAGAAAATTATATTGTTATATTATCGTAAAAAAATCTTAAAATATTTAGCCTATAAAGTCTTTTAGAGGAAATTTTGAGGTTATACGCATATACGTAGTAATATAATAACATATTTTATGAATTTATTATAATTATTTATAGTAGTAACCTTTTAACTCTTCGCAGCAATCATTTGATTTTTTTCAATTAGTTTGTGCATTGCAAAAAAAAAATGGTTGACAGTATACCTGTGTAACATAATACACGGTTATAAAGGATCAACTACTGAATCATGAACCTAAGATAAATATTAAAAAACACATGGTAAATTTACGACAAATTGGAATATCTACATTGATAAAACTATAAATTACAGTATTAGTTATTAATAATGAATATTATGAATTTTCACAAGAATGGTCACTACGTGGCTTACAAATTTAAAATAAAATATAGTTTTATGTTAATGAAATGTATATGAATTCAATGTTGGTTTTAAGATACAGCCCATGACCATATAAAAATCTATATCTTCGATCCAAATACATGACATGTCGTACATCACACTGTGAAGCTAATTTTAAGTCACAATCTCATCGCATTGATTTGTATTTAGTGCTGAATTTTCCAGATATAAACGTTGTTATTTTAAAAAACATTTTTGTATTATAAACGGTTAGAATTTGTAATTTACTTATTGCAAAGCTGTAAATATTAATATTGTAGACATTTAAAACACAGAACAAATGCAAAATTATTGTACCCTGCTCCATCTACAATTCTAAAACTGTTTTATATGTTATTTCTTCGATTTAGATGTTTATATTTCCATTATAGCTATTGCTGTCACTCACGCGACGCGAATGAGATGGTTTCCTCAGAGTGCCACCACCTCTATGCGGATATAGGTTTAGCGGAGGAAGGTTAGGATGTTCAATTCGAGTTGGAGAAGAAACCATAGGACGTGAAGCACCTCTCTTCATTGTACCGAGCGCCTCTAGCGGCAGTTGGTTGACAATACAGTACGGATTAATATCAGGCTCTTGATAACATGTCTCCATGTCATCCATCTGATAGCTCTCAATCAGGGGTGCAGGATCCTCATAGTCATAATCGACGAATCCTGAATTATCAAAACTGGATTTATCGGGAATTTTCTTCTCAAATTGTCCAATCTGCATCGGATATGGAAACTTGTCATGCATGGCAGCTTTATAGTTCATCGCTTCCACTGTTTCATAATGGTTATCTTCTGGATATAGATCTGAAGATACGCAATCTTGTGGGTAGATGTCTGCTATGAAGTGTTGGGTGCCTCGGGGTGTCAGAGCCGCCCAAAGTGCTCTGTTATCTGGTGGAGTAGGCCCCTGTGGGTAAAGAGTCCCGGTCGGCGCGGAAGGTCTCGCTTTGGTCTGCAAAGGCCCCGCCAGGTCTGTTGCGAGGGGTCCTTGCTTGTTTCCGCTACTCTCACTGAAATGGAATGTGTATGTCCTTTGAGAAACACACACAAAGTTTTACGGACATTTAGTCATGCAGTAAATTAAATAATACTCACGAAAATATAACAGATCATTCTTTCTTAAAGGAAGAAGAAATTTTGTAAACAATAAAACATTTAACGGGCCACAAATATGTAACCTTTGACAGGCTGTGTGCTATAAAAATACATGCGCTTTGAGAAATAACCACTCAATCATTCAAATAGTCTTAAGTTTATAGCCTAAGCTCTCGACAAATCTTTGATTATATTAATCTGTGTGAACTGAAAAAAATATCTATCTATTTGTGTTGGTCACGATTGTCAATTAAACAACGATTATTATGCAAAGTCACGCCGTAGATAGGTGGCGCCCTTGTTCAAAAAGATTTTTCAACCATCGATTTATATATTTTCACTGATTTTTAGCTTGCACATTTTAAACTTTCTAGCCCTTTTGTAGGTAGCTTATAAAATTGTTTTATTTTTTATAGAATACTCCATCATAAAAGTTGTTGTGCCGTGCATTATCTGGAAATTAGAACGTTGCGGTTCTACGTGCAAGATTCAAGTAAATTACTATAACGTAGTGGATTAGACCATTTCAATCTTTATTTTAAATTTGATTACACGAAGTGGATAATTCTAATAATTAATGATATCAGTGAACTGTGCGTATTATAAATAAAAACATGATAATGGTGATCCATTTTTAATACGTACTTAATTGGTTCAATAGTGATATTATTGCCTGTCGAAATAGCCATCGAATCTTTCTCAATCCGAATAATCATGTTTTAGTTTTCAACAATAATTGTCAAATAAAATTTAAAATTATAAATATATATAGGTTGAAATACTGAGTAAATCGTTTGTATAAAGTAAATGTCATAAAATTCGTAATATTAAAATAATAGATTGACACAGTACATACATCATGCGTTAAAAATGAAATGAATATTGTGCAAGTCTAAATAAATGTGAAATAAAAACATACAGAGGTAGAGAACAGACGTACTCTCGACATTTGAGCAAAAAGAGTGCCAACATGGCTCCGAGGAAAAGAACTGCGACGCAAGAGGTGATCAAAACCAGGAACCAAGTGTCGTCAGCTGACGAAGAATCTGCCAAACATAGAGGAAACTATAACAAATCTCCAAAATTGAAGCCGCACGTGGCGCTTAAAGATTCTGTTAAGTAGCCGAAAAGATGTCATTTGGAAATGTAGAATTAAATATCAAAATCATTATGGTAAACTCAAATCAGGGTGGTAATTGTTTATTGAAAATAACTTTAATTGTTTGCATTTGTTCAGTCTGGTTTTAAGTTATTGAAAATTTCATCATGTCAGCAAATTTTTGTTTGCTTCTCTTAAGTACTCCTAATTAGTAATTTTTTTCATTAGTACTATTTAAATGTATCCTAAAAATAGTACAACCTGGCCTAACCTTCATATACTAGCCTATTGAATTGCGGCAATTATAGCAATCAAGAAACATTTCATTTTATAAGTTCAACATCGTAGACTGGCTATTAAATACATACGTTACTAGACTTTTCGTAGGAAATTTGTTGTAATATAATCTTATACAAATTGCTCTTCTGTCACCTGCCAAATCAGCCAAAATAGCTTTCATGATACTAAAAAATGAACAATATTGTTTTATTTATTTGGCTATTCAAAAAATAATCCATTTTTTTTTTTATAATTTTTGCCATCTTGTAAAGTCACTAAACTTAATAATACCATTGTTAAAATATAATAAATTATACACAAAAAATGTTTTAAGGATCTACCATGCCGTGGAAGTTCAACATATTCAACCCCTGGGAAAAGTTTATCAGCAGGAACCGGTAAGATCCCGGTAGGATCGCAAAGTCCAGCCGGTCTGCACGGTGCCCCTGTGAGATTTGGAGTGAGCGCTGATCCTCTCATTGCAAGCTGGAGAAAAGCTGGAAGTGGAGGAGGAGGCATCCTCAAGATACTATCTGGAGGTGGACCCAGGTCCCAGCATTCTCCCGCGCAAACCATGGTGAATAAGAGATGGCCCGCACTGAAAATGAACGTAATGCTTATCTTCAAATGAGTTTGAATTAAACAATGCAATTTGCAATCAAAACGTCGAGATGTATTATTAATGTCTTATTTAGAAATTAAATTAATGAAATTCAATAGTGCTATTGGATGGGATGTAAATAATCATGATTAGTTAGTTTTAAATAGTTTAAGATAATTCAATTTAACTTAAATGTTTTACAATATAACATGTTTCGTAAGAAAACTAATGGGAGAACGTGAGTGTTAGAAAATGCAGTGAAAAACATTTCTGACTTACTGTAAACACATTGTTATAATAAATCAATACTATTATACTATCAAATTCAAAATATTTGTATAACTTTCAATCCATTTTATGGTACCTGATTAACATATATTGTCATAGTTTTGTTTACATGGTTACCTCTATGACAATTAACGTCTAAATTACAGTCAAATAATACAAATATTTAAAAATTTTAATCACAATAAACAGTATAATAAACTTACGAAAGCTAGTAACAAGGAAACAAATTTACAAATATAGTACCTGTGTATATAAATAATGATTTTCAATTTGGGAAAACCAATTACAGTTTGATTGATACTTTATAAGCTTTCGTAAAATCCACAGTATTCTAAATAGTCAAATGAAATATCCAGAAAACAACAGTAATTTTATGCCTAAGTAAGAAACAACACAATTTACAAAAAGAAAATGCATAATACTATTTTTACTTACAATAGGTATGTATTCTACGATACATATTTTATTTGTGAATTAAGTATTCAATTAATTGCAGAACTTATAAATCTCTCTCTCTATAGATCGATATTTTAATTTCAAATATTTATAATTGTTCGTATGAAAAGTTATTGGCATATATATTATGTGGTTCGCTGATTTGTATTTTCGGTGTATACATACATTATATATTTAGAACTGAATAGATTATACACTTTAGATTGGAAACAAACATAATTGGTGAACATATAAACAATTGGAACACTGTTTCTCACCTTATTTTGTAAATACAAAATCTGCACAACAAAAATGGATGCGAAAATGTTTAACTTGACACTTCTCGTATAGTGGTTTGGTTTTAGGGCGAAGGGGTATAAGGATTTTTACAGAGGGGAAGTTTGGACAGAAGCAGGGGTTTGCAATTGTTTTGTTATTCGAAAAGGGAGAGATTTTTTATTAATACTGGAAAAACAGTTTTTTTTGAGTGAATACTGACTGGAAAATGTATTATTCGAAAAAATCTGTATTAGAGTTTATTTAAAAAGTATGTGTGGTTACCTGATAATAATATTAATCTGTCGATTATAATTTAATGAGCTATATTTTTAATACTTGCCACTCTGAATGTATAGTAAAATATAGGTGTGGATGTGAAGAAATGTCTTGACAGATTATTTTTCAAGAGAAGAGATTAGTGGACAGTTACTCAACCCAATGAGCATCTAGTCCTAAATTCCCCCAAATGTGGGAATCGAACCCACCTTCCTCGGATGCTAAGCTCGCACGCTCAGCTATCGGGTATATTAATTAGACAATAGACAATTGTTTTCATAAAAGTATTTTTCACGTTGAAAAATTACTATAACGTTACTCCATCACAGATAAATGTTAATTAGTTTTAAACTGTGATTTGCCTTCTTTGTATTTTTATAAATTCTTTTTATATATACAAATCGATGTAGGAAGAAAAGTGAAACGTAAATAAAATCATTTTTAGGTGTAATATTTAGCTATAGTATTATCCGGTTAGCGTAGTTGGTAGCGTGCGCGCCTAGCAATCCAGGGAATGCGGATTCGATTTTCCATTTATCGGATTTAAAAATCTAAATATGCAGGACTGGATACCCATTGGGTTGAGCAATTGTCTGATAAAGAATTCTCGTTAAAATAATCTGTCAAAATGTCTTCACATTGCGGAGATACATGTAATCCACCTTCGGAGTGAATATCTTCACAATGTGTAGATCCAAATTGGAATGACCATGATATATAAAAAAATAGTAAACTTGCAAATTTGAATAGCTGTTTGAGATACTTTTTTTAAGGAACAAAATTAATTATCAAGCAAGGCTGATTTAAAAAGCATTCACCTTCCCTGGATGATGTGCGCAGGCGCGAGTTATCGATCCCGGAGTTTATATTAACACATACACATCTAATACTATTTCATAATAGGTAACAATACCTACCTATTTGTTTTACCTATCGCCAAGGGATAAGCCGAACCGTAGGGGTGTGCATATCAACTACTCACCCCTGATATCGCAGTTTCGCTTAAGGGATGATAAAGTTTACCAATTTATATTCAATTGAGAATAATAATTTTGTGCTGAACGTTTCAATTTACCGTCAAGATCTCGCGACTTTTTTTACAATGAATTAAGCACGATATTTCATTATTTTGTAGCAAAGTATTCTTTTATTTTGACATCGATAGTAAGAAGGAATAAAGACGTAACCCCTATTCTTTTTACAATAGCTTTTTTTCGATAGCCATAATGTATACAATTTAATAAATGTTCTATCTAAAGGATGTAAGCTCTGACTGAGAATCCAAATTTGAAAGGAAGGTCTATGAAATTGGCTACCAGGACAGACTTCCATAACAAAAACATTATTTGTTTTTCTTAAATTACTTATTAAATTAATATCACACTGGGTAAATAAAACACCAGTTTTACTCTTTAAGGTTGATTCTATTTAATATTTTGACTTTGGCTCAAAACCATTTAATAAATAGTTTTTTGTGCCTCTCTTAAAATTTGTTCTCTCTATGTTACGTCCTTTTTACTTTCCTCAGTCGATGTATTAATTACTAAAACTACTATCAATACAAAATATATAAAGTATTATAATTATATATCCTACAACGTTGTTAGCTAATAACTAAAGATATTGGATAACAATGTTCTGCATTTCGCAATGTTGAGAAACCGCATTACGGAATTACTATTGAAATGCCGACACAAAGCGATTGCATATTTGAATATTGTATATTCCAAACAAAATGAATGCATGTTAAGTATTTTAATTTGAAACTACAATTCGATGAATTAATTTTTTTGCGTATAAATAATGTGTTAGTTCATAATGACAGATTATAGTTAAAAATTTATAATGACGCTAATGTGTTATGACTTTTATTTGTACACAACATTAATTAAAACCTTTCACAATGTTTTACCCAGCGCTTAAATATTACAATGACTGGATACGCTTTATAATCGTATTTTCAATTGATCAGTTATCAAAACTAGATAATGGGTATATTTAGTTTGAAGAATGATTCATTTTATCATATTTATAGTGAGTGTAAATGAAAAATTATACTTAATTCGTGACATTTGTATTTCAATCTTCTTTTATTTAATAAAAACATACGTAATAAATGTAATTAAATATTCGTGTAGACAAAAAATAATTTTCAATCCATTAAGAGTAAGCCTTGTCATTTCATTAATCCTACACAGCTAATCAATTAAGTCGTTCACCAGTGACGTGCTAATCTGTTTTAAAATAAGGTTGAAGATATTTACATAAAATACTTATTATAAAGACTCGTGAATAGCTAAAATGCTCTATAAAGTTTAGAATTTTGATTTTTGTTGTTTGGAATTTTGTTGAAATATAATTAATATTATTTTAATACTGCATAACTGAAAACATATGTGTAAGAGCTTTTTTACTAGAAAGCTGTACAATAGTCAACAGTATGCTAATAGTGTACCTATTTGTTTTATTAAAATTAACAATGACGTTTAATATGGACCAGATGACTACGCTGAATACTCTGCGTGAGGTAGTTGATTTCATGAAGAATTCAGAGACAACGAACAAGCCAGATCGCCTCCCGTTTTATTAAAAGTCATGCAGTGATGCTGGTTAAAAAACGTGCAGCGGATATCTTCAAAAGGCCTGAATATTGCTTGAATTGATTGGTTAGATTCCGGTCATCAAGTACTATCTACGAGATGCTCTCATCAAAGTTTAGTGATGCTGGCATGACCTGAGAGGATGCGAAGTAACTGTCGGGTGACATAAAAGCTTGAAAGAGCCATGAGGTGACTAAATGCTCCACATAATAAGAGGGAAGATAGTAGATTTTATAATAACTATTAAAAATCAATTAAACAACTCCTGGAAAAAATATTTTTCATAAGTGTTAATTGTTAACAACTGATGCAATATAGTAAGTCATTGGAAACCTATGTCGTGCGTTTAAATTATATGTTATTCACTCTACATCGGAAGCGGATATGAAAAGAAAGCATAGTTTTTTTTAATAAAACAATATAATGTGTTGCTTGATATTTTGTCTCGTACGTCATTTCCCGCGATGTTTTCAAGCAACGTTATGTGTCAATTAACAGATTATTGAGCCATGTTTTCATCTCGCTACATTAAAATATTACACAGCATTAAGTTTATGTTGCTTCTACATGGAAAGACAAGATTTTCACATAAATAATGAGACCGCACAACGAGCGAGACATCCACATGAAACAATGAAAATTCATTAAGAAATAATTTATAAATGTAGACGGTAAAATTCGCTCTTTTAATTTCAAAATTTCAATAAGACCCCTTCACAATTAATGACTAATATTTATCAGTACGACACAAACCATTCGTGATTTCTTATATTTCTACAGAATATATATATATATACCATGTTCGCTTACAAAACGGAGCATATGGATTAACACAGTGTGAAGATATCCACGTCGAAAGTGGACTATATCGATCTCCGTAGTGTGAATACATCTTAACTGATTATTTTTCACAAAAATTGTTTATTAAACAATTTCTCAACCTAATAAGGATCCAGTCCTGCATTTTTGGATTTAAAAAATCCCACAGACGTGGGAAACAAACACACATTCCCTGAATTGCTAGGCGCATACACTTCTACGCTATCAAAGAGATATCTATTGATAAATAATGTTATTCTTATCACTTTTGATATGCAGAAGTTTCAGTTCTCTAGTAAGATATACTACAATAATTAGTTAGTTACGTATGCAATCTATTCTCAATAAACAGCATACTTTTTGTAATGCATACTCATTCTCTGTATCTTTTACTAAGATATTATACATATTATTATGTTTTATATGCTGGCATATTAACATTCTAATAGATTTTAAATATATCTAAATTATAAAGGCGAAAATATATGTGTATGTCTATCCATCATAAAAAATCCTTCGAATTTCGACGTCGAATTTCCAGATGCCATTTCGATTGTCATTTCTGAAATCAATATTTTTACTTTGTGTTAAAATAAATTTGTAATAAGACGGTGAATAAAGTTAATTTGCATAGAGAATAAGTCCAATCATATCCCAAGAAAAGTTGGATATTAAAATTAGTTATATTATAATATTTTGACATTACATTTAATTATGATTATATTGATTATTTAATATAACCTAACCTGACCTGTACGATTAGGAATATAATAACACCGTAGTGAAATGGAGTAAATTTTAACATAAATAATCAAAAAAATATGTTCGTACAATTGTTCAATCAGCAAGGTATTAATAAAGTTAGGCATTGGTGAGTGATATTAACATTCATTTATAAACCTGTTAGAAAACTTGTTTCATTTAAATGTTTTAATATTAATGATATATAATTTTAATTTTAATAATTTTTAATAGTTAATTAGTTTTACTGTCTAATTATTAAGTAAGCACTTAAATTTATTGTCAGTGTATAACTTACACGGGGTTCACGTAAAAATGATTCATATAGAACTCCACAATTTTTAGATGTTGCTTAATATCGACGGTGCTTGGAATTAACTATTAGAAATAGTATATTGTATCATGCTTTGAGAAATATTCGTAAAGTTATATTATCGCAATATGTTATGAAAGTTCGATTCATGATGAACAGACGTGGAGAGTCGTGTGTTATTATATGATATAGTTTAATATCTGTGATATTTGGGTAATTATTTTATATTTTAATACTTACGTGTTATGTGTTTCAATATAATTTCAATAAGTTTGTCGATCATAAATATACTAAAGTTTTTTTTACTAAAAGCCTGAACACGAGAAATTTATTAATTTATCGCTTTAATCTCTTAATACGCGTCTGATTAGAGACAGGGGGGAGGCTAACGGATAGGGTGGTATTGCATCATTAAATTATACAACCGCTTCTCAAACTGTTAATTTTTTTAATCGTATCACATATAGTATATACAGTAATAATACTTTGTATTTGCATGTGTTGTTAGTGTTAAATATATTCATTAATCGTAATGATAAGAAGATAAGTAGTAAAATTAAATGAATATTAATTTGTCTGAAAAATAATTCAAATCAATTTCAAATTTGAAACGTCTAATATGAACAGTTTTTTTATGATACACGTTTCATCTTTCGAGATATGTATATTATTTCGAGAAAATATCGACTCCACCTATTACCTATCCACCAAAACTTAAACCTACAATCACACTTTATCTACATTTGATTCAAAGATGGTCAGCATTATCAAAAGAAATGTATGATTTTCGAGTACAGCGTATGTATAATCTATTTTTAAGATATTAAAACGTGATATATTTTCGTGAGGTTTACTTCACTATTTAAAAAATATACCATAGCCATGTGACGCCAATCGGATCAAACACTTACTGAGAATTTATTGTCGGCTGTAGAACTCGCAACTTTTGAAAATCCTCGGTACTCTTCATCCGAGTTTCTGCCATTAGTTTTGACAAGATATTCGTTTTGAACGTGTTTTATTAATGGATTAAAAGTTTCTGGGAATGTTTCTATGTACAGATAAAATACTTGCGTACAGTTTTTATAAATACAATATGTCAGTCATACAGACAAGGTTTCGAAAAGGAAACTTGGCTACAAATTATGTTTATAAATATATTTTGGAAGTCGAAGTAAAGTTTATATTGAATATAAAAAGGAAACTGTATAGTTAGGATTTAATAGAAAGTTGATATTATTATAATAGATAACAGAAAAATCTTATTGTTAGCTTAATATAAATTTATATTTGAAAAGTTACGAAACTAAAGTAGTTAAACTAGAAAACTAACGAAATAACTATAAGTTTGGGTTCATAATATGTATTACAATATAATCTTAAAATATTAATTGAAAAATATGCAATTAAAAAAAAAAATGTTGCTTTTGAATATCTCCGGCAGAAAAGGATGAAGATATAATATAATGTACCCTACAAAGCTCGCTCTTATGTGCCAGGGTCGTAGTGAGAATGGGTTGAATTATCATTTTTATGGATTGTTTGACGCCATGATTAGTTTCAGCTTTCGTACACCCTTATTGCCTCACGTACATAAATATAGATTGCACGTTGTTTCTAGTATGTCAATCTAAGTGAATATAACAAGGCATAGATAGAATCACGAATAGAACATATCACTTTGTTCTTTATTAAATAACAAGCTTCATTAACTGGCTTTGCCTGAGATATATTCCAAGATATTTTTTATTTAAATTAATATTATTTATTCTCTTTTTACACATTTATTTTAAAACTTGGGCTATATTCAATAGTTTAATGTACATTTTAGGTCGCTTCTAGTTACGGCTTGGGAGGTGTTCGTGTGACTGGCAGACACACACATGTATTTTCTGTTTTATAATAGAGGTTATTTTAATTAAATTTAATTGTGTATGTTGCATACGTAACAAATTATCGATTTAAAGCATTCACAATATAGAATAAATAACAAAAAGAATAAATTTGTTATATACAAAACATTTAAGAAAAAAATCAATTAAAGATAACGATAAATGAAATTTGTACGAAAATACATTTAATGTCAAGAGAGAATTTAAAAGAGAGAAAAGAAACCCAAGAAAACTTGCTCAGTGAGCTAGACAGATCCTATTTTAGAAATTCATAAAACAACTCACTCTCACTCAATATGAAATTATGAAATATCTGTCGTAAAATTTGTTAAGAAATTGATAAATATATTGTCTATTCAAAATCATGTCGAAATTTAGCAAAGTTAATTTTCATTTATATAAATAAATGTAAATTAATTTCAGTTATGTTAACGGGTTGAACAGTAAAAGTGCCATATAAATTCGATATATTAGTTAGAAAACGCTTTTCCTAATGTATAAATGATTGACTCTACGATTGATTTTATTTCATATAATAGCTCTATAAATTATAATAGATTAAAACCATTCAATAATATTCTCGACATGATAAATTCTAGGTATAATTATTTTTTGTCGACCGGCTACGACGGATTTTACGGTTTCGAATATATTTGCTGATACATATTTCATTTATCATAATTCGTTAAGTAATACTTTTTCTTAACGAAAAAAATATAAAATAATTTGGTTCTAAGACAAAACCTCTGGTTAAATAACATTGGGCGTTGACCCACGTGAAATAAACTCAAAAAACAAATAATAATAAAAATAAAGACTTTACGAATAACTTCACCTAATATTCCTAACTTAATTTTGAAATTGCCAAAAGGTAATGTCTAGGGAGTTTTCAAGCGGAGTCAATGACGCAGTTTTTTTTCGAGAGATAATAATTGTCCTTCTATAAAACATTTGAATTATTTTAGTCCATTTAAAAATCATTTCTGTCAATAAATAACTCTTTAAAAAAATTAATAAAAATGAACTTTAAAATATATTTATTTTAGATGAATAAAATTGTATTTACTGGCTTCTATTTATTGACAAAATAATTGCTGATGATTTATTAGTCATTCTGTTTTACCTATAATTCACACAACATCTTCAAGGTATCATCTTATATGGCAACACAATGTATAGTATACTATCGTCTATGACTTCAGTTCGGTTAATAATTTATTCAGTATTGAATTAACTAGATCATTTATTATGGATTTTATTTCTTTAAAATCTGTAATATAAAGTGAAAGAATATGTTATCAGTTATTAAAAACATGTTGGTAAAATTTTATATAAAATAAAATATACACCTTGGAGTAACGTTTTGCATACGCACCTGTTCACATTTCAATTTATTTTTATCGTAAATAATTGAATATCGGGAAGATTAAAAAAAAAACCTCTGTGATCTCATATATTATATTTCTATTGCCATTAGTAAAACATGTCTTTCATTAAGCGACATATATCACATTTCTTTATGGCTGTAACGACCCGATATTTTAATATTGTTGGGTTGAGATTTCAAAAGAAAGGATAAAAGAATGAAATATCTTAAATCCATTTTATTAAAAAATCTTTTTTTAGTTATGATCGTTGTTGAAACTGATTGAAATACATATCATTATAATCATAAATCAAAGAGTTTCCATAAATATTAATATTAACGAAGAAAATTCATGACAGAAGTCGTTTTTGAAATGACATGTCATATTCTATTTGGATTTATTTTGTCTGGTAATATTTTGCGATACAAACCATAATCATCTGTTTGATTATAATTGTAATCTTCATATGTCATATGTTATTTTGATTTCTACAAGTCTACATTAATATAATTTAATAAATATGGTATATTGAGTATTATTTTGTTGGTATCATTAGTTTTTTTTTTAAATAATGGTGTTATACGAAAGTGTCCGTCATTATAATGAGCAATGATTTGATATTTGAACTAGTTGACTTTTCTTTTAGTAGCATAGGTTAATGCCAACGTTTCGCATTTAAACATCTGCGCGGCTATACGTAACATACAAACAGTAAAAATCGCAAATAAAAACCCAAGTACAACGAGAATGGAAAAAAATGGATTGATGTGCCAAATTAAAAATTAAAATGAATTTAAATAATATTAGATATTGTATATATTGTAAGATTTTTCATATTATTATTTATTAAAAAAGTTTTGCCTTCAATAGCGTTAAACATGTATATTTGATTGAAGTGTAATACAGTGAATATATTTTATATTTTAAAGAATGCCGTTAAAATTTTTCGAAGAACCAAGTTTGACGTGTCACAATTTGCCATTATTTATTTATAGAAGTTTACATATGTCAGATAATTTGAAGTTTTTGTTTGTAAAATATTCAACGTATTTTTTTAAAATTTTCGTCTCATAAAAAGAATTTATAATTATTTTAAGCTTTATTGTAACGATAATAATCTAAAAGTGTAATTTTTTAATTTTTAAAAATAAAAATTTGAATACACGCGAAGATTAGAACCCTTTCTAAAAAGCATCCCAAAGTATAAAAACAAAATTAATTAATATTCATATATTGAAAAAGCAATAATTTGTCCAAATAAAAAGCATCACTTTGACGGCAGCGGTTTTTAAGGACTTTTCATTAAAAAGAGTCATCGCATATAAAAGCCTTTCACTGTTATGGTCCACACTGGGAAGATTTTTGAAGGATTTCTTTTTCTATTTTATTTTGATGAAATGAATCACTAGAGTAGTCCACAGTATAATGCTGAGTATAAATCACTTTCAAAGAGTTAAAAACTATGGCCCACTCCAGTATAAAAAAACATATTAATTTATATTATGATATCATTTTAAAAAATCTCCCACAGAGGACTCTGCATTCAATTGCTGTAATTTATGTACTGAGTTTGTATTCTATAATATATCGTTAACTGAATGAAGTAACGTAATTAATGAAAAGCCGTTGATATTAAATTATTTGGATATATGTGATACAATCGAATATTTATTTACTCTTTACTACGAAATTATCATAAAAAAATATTTATGGTTGTAGCACATAATTAAAATAATACCATACTATTTCTTAGTGAACTCTTGGGAACTCTAATTTCATAATTGGTTCTTTGAAAACTGTCAATTTTTGATCTATATTCATTGTAGAAATAAAATTTCCGTTCCTCTTATATAATCGCTTACGAAAAAGCAATAGCTTGTAAGCCACACGACAAAAATTAGGACGAAAAAACTTTAATCACGATTATTACATCAAATTTCATATTTTTAATGTTATTATTAAATTAACTAATATTTTTTTTCTGTTCATATTAAGAAATACACGGAATTTGATTAATGATATTGATTATAGTTTTTTTTTCATCCCTTGTATTATTTTGCTGTTTGGTTTACGAGATATTGCTTCGTAATGACCGATATGTAGATAAAGAAAAGTGTGTAGATAGTAAATTATCAATCGAATCAATAATTCATAAAACGTGAAAATGGTATTTCAAGGTATTCAATAGTGATAAATATGAATACATTTGCGTTTCTGTTCTTAAGAACTCGAAAACTTATGTTACATGAGAAAATATATTTATCTAATCTTAATAAAAGTTACATATTAAGTATAACAACAAAATATATTCCAAAAATGTCAGTGTTACATAATAGCGATTGTTTTCTAACTGTCATTTTCAAATAGGAAACATTCCACGTGACCAAAAACAAAAGCACGGAGTTTATGTTCTGTCTGTTAAACAAGGATCTGTTTAAAATACAAAATGTAAGTTACAGTTGCCATTTTTGGACAAATTTCCCATCCATTGTCAAAACAATATTGTTTTTGCTGTTACGAAGTTGTATACAATTGCTTATTTATGTATAATGCCGACTATTCATTTTATGTAACGCGTAGAAAATTTATTTATAATCGAAAAAAAGATGTAAAAATATTATTTTTCTTCTTTTAAATTTATTAATTTCTGTATGCCAAGGTTACAAATATTCCTTATTGATTTTAATCCACCTGCTTTAAAATAATTCATAAGTATTGATCTAATGTGGGTATGATCGAATAATATTATTTTTATTGCACTTTTCATAGAAAACTCTTCACATCTTAAAGTAAAAATAGCAAATGTGTCATTAACTTTTCAATTAATATTTAATTATAAATACTTCATTAATAATTTTTGATAAATCTATTTGGTGAATAATATATTTGATCTATGATTCATCATTTTTAGAATATAAAAAAATCTTATTACAGCCATTGTATTCAATTTAAATGCTCGTCTGAAAAATAGCTGGCTTATGACATTTGTAATTTTTAAACCAAGGTCCTTCAATTAACGTAAAATCTTTATCAGACAGAAATAAGTAGGTTGTACATGTCACATTTCATACATATATTTAAATATATATAAATTATTTATTTAAAATAATACGTATAATGTAATTGTGCGTCATTATATTGTAGAGGCCTCACTTTCCTATTTAACGATTTCCCTAGAGGGTCCACTGACCCCGGTTGAGAATCGCTGTCGTAATTATATACAAAGCATTACTGGCTGTCCCCTGTCAACGACAATAATGGCGGCATATTGATGTTTTCGAGGTGTACGAGTTAATTTCAAGCGGGAAAATAAATATCCGCTTACTTATATTTATTTATTTTGCGTTGCCTTGGTAACTAGAGGGCAGCGGACGTGTGACAACCATGTAATAAAATGGAAATCTACCTCGGGGATTTGGCGCTTCGTCTCGCATGCTTAAATATTTTCAAAGCTTTTGACCCACACACGTTCTGTAGCCTACGTCAATGGCGTAGTCTTACTGTTTTTAAAGAAGGATGTAAAAAAAACTTGGATATGACCTTGTTGTTCGTAGCAGAGCCGTAATTGATAACAGTATGACCATTTTTCATGGTTATTATTACAGGAATAACTGCTAGCTGTTTTGCATCTTCCCAGGTCATGCCAGAATTCCTTAGTTCCGCCCAAGTACATCGTATGGATGGTACCCGCCGGCATTCCAGGACGCTGGAATCCCACTGGTCGGAAGAACAGACAAACAGGATTCAAACCCTCTGGAGGCGTCCGGAGTACGTACCCCTGCCAGTTCTAGCGCCGATACATGGCGTTTTTTTTAATTATTTTTTTTTATTAATAGATTTTTATTTTATTTTATAATTATTTGCGTCTACCTGATTTATTTATCGATAAAACACGTAAATGCAACCACCAAACGATGAATGAAGACGTAACAAAAAAAAATATCATTAGACACGTAAACGAGATATAAAATGTACAGCTGGACAAATTCCTTAATGTTATTCAATAAAGAAAATAAAAGTTTGAGTCGGTCGATATTTTCCAACTCCGACTTGGTCTAAAATGTCACGACTCCACCGACTCTGACTCCGATTTCACAACCCTGGTATTATTTTACAGGATTGTTACATAGCATTAAAAATTAATGAACGTTTAAAATGATATAATATGTAAGATATGAAAACCATTTAAGTATTATAGTTCAAAAAATCTTGTAATTAATTAGTTATTGGTAAAAAAATACTGGTAAATAGCTGTTCAAAATCATTTTATTCTGTGGTGCTTCGAATGCTCTGTTTAGAATTGATAATACTGAATTAAATATTTATCTTTTTGCGCCAAATAAAATGGCTGCAAATATTTTTTGTTAGATTTTACGCCGCGGTATATATTTTATGATAAATGTAGAAATGTTTTGGACGAAAGATAGATGACTAAATTTTCATTCACTGTAACATGTACATTAGTTAACTTATTTCGAGGGCAGGTAAACAAACTTATAAAAATACATTTGCACATACAACCAGATTAACTTTAGACACTTGGATTTATATGATATCATATTATATTAAATTACTAAGATCGGTTTTGACTGTTAGAATATTTTACAGATAACAATTCGAGTCAATAGTCAAACTTACTGAACAATATAAGTGGAATTTCCACAGTTGATATTATATTATTTCACCCTTCCACTAAAACTGAGGACGCCACTAAGACGACTAAAGCGGAGATTCTCAAATGTTATTATGTTTTATATTAACTTAATTATTGCGTTGTACGCAATGAGCAGTCGTAAAGCGGAAATGTAATTTTATTACACGCATATCCGGAATTAAATTATCAAAGACAATATTAGCACTGTTGTTTTTTTATTAATCTTTTACATGAGGTGACAAATTGAGTTACTGTTTACTTGACAAAATTCATTTCATGGTATTCAGTTTAATATTTTTTTGATTATACAAACTTAAAAAAGTTTTTTTAATATTTATTTTGATTCTAACATTTTTTATCGCTATATAATCAATTACCAAATATGCCAAAATTCAAATTTTATAAGAAACTATCAATAAAAAATAATTACTCATTTTTGAATATTGCAACATTCCAATATTTTTTTGTTTATACTCGTATACATACTATTTTTTTATTAATATTTGGCAACAGATATTATCTATGTATACTGAAAGTATCGTGATATGTTTTTGAAATTAAGAGACAAAAAAATGCAAGAATTGATAATTACAAAAATGAAGCTGCGATTGTGGGTCTGGTTCCTGCTCGTGCTACCGTTATATTAAAAGAGCTTAAATTTATTTTACATCTTCTTCAAGCTAGCAAAATTCTAAGTGCCATATACACACTCATAGTAAATTTGCGTTCGTATTATATTTACATTAATAATATAAAATAAGTGCAAGTAATGCAAAAGAAAAACAAAAGAGACGACATATTCAGGCAGATATCTTTTACTGTTGACTGTATCTAAGAACTTGTTGAATAATCCCTCTCTTTCCCTTTCAGACATAATGACATTATTCTTATGTACGATGAATGCTGCTCTTATACACATACTAACGTTATCTGATACACACGCAGATGTCGGACCTAGATTTATTAAAAAATAATTATTTATGTTGGTATTAATCAATGTTTTTATTTCGTAATGACATCATTGACATCGTTTTGTGGGGAATACATTAAGTATGAAGACCTTGCAATTGGTATATTCGGAGTTTTAACCTTTTAAATACCGAGAGATAGTCATAATGGGCCGGTAATGCATAGCGACACATTTGGATTGCACAGCAAAACTCTTTTTAAAATCAATATAATGTCGATAATTATTGATAATATGTTGTATCTTAATATTTCACCATAATTCCAAAACTTGTCACTGTGTGTTTAAAATATTAGATCATTTAAAACAGTCAATCGTGGCCAGATATTGAATGTTAAAAAAGAGCAGTGATACGTGCTCATTTTCTATTGCTGGTCTGCCTTGCACACGAGTATAAAGCGCGTTAACACGCTCATGGCACAGAACCGGTTAAAATAAAAATAATTACCGATCACTCGGTATCCGGTAAAACACTAAAAGTTAAACTATATTCTCTCAAACAAGTAGTGTAATGATTTCTACAACATGAAGACGTGACTATTTTTCACAAGTATAAAAAGCTTTCAATCGGTATATTTAGAGAAATAAAAGTACTGGTCATTCACTATCCACCACCGTGAAGAATTAATACCCGGAGGATTTTGGCCAAACGTTAACCATTTTCTTATCGATTGACACACATTTCTAATTTATCTAATAATAATTAAGTGATATTTGATTCACTTATTGCGAAAGATGGGATATTAAACATGCTGATACTTTGGGAGGCTTTTCCAAATGGTTAAGCTATAAATAAACAGTCGGTCGATTGAGCACGTTTCACTAAATTAAATTACGTAAACGTTTTGTCGTTGATCGTCAATTCTGCTAATCATAGAAACAAATACCACGTCGATGCGACACGTATAATAAAGTTTTATTATATTTTTAGAGGGTAATTCTATCTGCTAATTGTATTTTGTCCTAATTCCACCAAGGTAAAATTGGACATAGTTAAGCATATGACGTCTAAGTCACAGATTGGAATCTATATTTTAATATAACAAAGAAGCCGAATCATAAATATACCATTAAAAGAAGTAATCACTGTTTTTTCTAACCCGCACATTAACAATCTACACAAATATTTATCTATAAAACGTCCATGTCAAATAAATGTTTTCGGCTTTGAAGTTTAAATAAAGCGATACTCATAATAATAACTGTCCGTATCCATTGTTGTATTATATTGTCTCGATATATATTGTTTTATTTATAAATAAAAATTTACTAAATATAATCAATCCCAAAATTTTATAGGCAAAATAATATTTTAAAAATCCAAGCACAAAACGAGCAAAATTTTAATTAGCAGATGGCGTCCAACCCACAAAACATTCAATAGCTTTTAAGGTAGTACATTTTTCAATAATCTGATAATCAGAAAGACGTAGTTTATGCTATGTAAGTATTTAAATGTTAATCTTAAATCATCAAAATCTTAATGTGTTTCTTTAAGTTTTCAAACGCATTTTACTCAGTTAGTTAAGAATAAGACGTCTTCTGGTTGTCTACATCCAATTGTGATTGATGCCTTGGTTCCGGTCTCTCATCATAATGTCCACTCTACGTCAAAAATGTCAGAAACTGAAATAGTAAAAATATAAGAGAGAGTGCAATTTCAATTATTTTATAATATAATTGAAGTTAGCGTTTATATTTCAGAATAGTAGATTGCAGGTTTTTTTTAAATGTAAAGATACAGTAATGCATCTCGAATTAGTAAATTTCCAATTAAAGACCTTCCAGTGCACATATTCTATCGTGTACTTTTACATACGTTTTAATAGTATCCGGAGGGTTGGCGCATGCACTTTACAACTAGAGAATGCGGGTTCGATAACCACATTTGCTAGATTAAAAAAAAAAAAAAAACGAAAATGCAGGACTGAGTGACCACTACGTTGAGCCTGATCTGTCAATCAACTCTCATGAAAAATATCTATCAAGACATGTCTTCACACTTATATGTATACATATTCAAACTGTAAAGAAAAAAAGACACGGGAATGTTCGTTCTTAAAGTGGAGCAGATGGATTTACACTGTGGAAGTGCAAAAATATCAATAAGAAAACATGAAATTAATATATTGATAATAAAACTAACTGTGACTCCTACATAAATATAAGCTTAGATATTCCTTTCTGAACTATTTCAAACACATTTATTTTATGAGACGGAAAGGTTGCAATTGCAAAAAGGACTCTGAACATACGGAAAACGGTAAGGGCAATGTTTTTAAAATTTAGTTAGCCTTACTTAATTTCGAAAGCTAAACGTCGCCGTTATCCTTTTTCACGAATCCAGAATGCTTTTTGCAACTCGGTGGGTCATGTGTATTTTCAAGAAACAATAGACAGTTTCGAGGCCTTTTGAAGGCATGCATAATACATGTACTAGCCGGCTCCAGCGTTGCTTCTTGACTTATAGCGAAACACGGAACTGCTTCGTTGATTTCTTAATTTCCAGTTTCTAAAACATCTTACCACCAATATCCAACTAAAGTATTTTTTCACAAAGGTTTAATCTATTCAATAGGTGCTATAAATTTTCGATTTATGCGTGGTCTTACCGATAAATTCTGCCGCTCTGGCTAATATCGGCCAAGTGTCCCTGATAACCACCTGAGAAATTGACAACATTAGCTATTTTTTATGTATACGAAACTAACCTGCCATTAATCTTGCCAAAACGGAACGTAATGGTTATGCTTACCGAAATTACTTTGGTTATTAATATTTTCCACTTAAGAGAGGCGAGTTTGAATGGATGCTGTTATATGTATTTTTTAGAAAAGATCTGTTTAATTTTCTTGGTACACTCTTTTTCTTTCCTATTTTAAAAAAATACTGTCTCTATTTTAACTTGTATTTCTCGTTGCTTTTATAATTTTTATTTTGTTTACTACGTTTTTTTTTAATAGATTTTTAAACCATTTAAATTATTGTATTATTTTTACTACATGTGACGTATTGTCAATGCTTTAAGCCAATTATTTGTAATATTCTCGACATGTGAAATGAAAAATAAATAGTAAATAAAGCAAGTCTCCCCTGTAGCATAGAGGTTACCGTGCGCGTCTAACAATCCGAGAAATGTGGATTCTATTCCCAGATCTGTCACAGAAGTGCAAGAGCGATTCTCGTAAAAAACAATCGTACTTGTTTTCATATTGCGGAGACGCATATACTCTACTTTCGGAGCGGATATTTTCATATTGTGTAGATTCATATGGCCTACTTTCGGAGCGACCATGGTTTAAAAAAAATATAGTAAAGAAAGATCAGCCAGACGAGCCAACGAAACATATTTAGTGAAAGTATTTCAACAATTTATCGATTAGAAAGAAATTAGGTATCATAATATTGATTAATTATTTATTATTTCTCCTTATACCGTCTCGCAAATTATTATGTAAAATTTCGAGAAATATAATCAACAAACGACACTTGAAAGACACAAAGAAAGATTTATTTATTGGAAGAATTTTACAGTGCTGAAAGATTAAGATATTAGAAAACTGAAGACTAGCAAATATTTTTGTGTAGGTACGTTTTTATTTTCAGATACAATAATATTTTGAAAGATAAAACCAACGAGAGTAATATTATTTATGTTAACAATGTTCTTTTAACATGGCTTACGGTCGTCGTAATTTATTTTCATTACGTTTTTGACCTTTCTAATACATTTTATAACTCTAAGGACATGTTTATAAAAGCTTTTTCGTTTGCTTTAGCCAGATGCTGATTTAAAAATATGTAGTGTTTGTTCTCTTTGGTACACATTTGTTATATTTTAAACATATATACACTTAGTAAAGCCTACGAGCTTTGGCATTGAACGTTGTGGTATCTTAATTCGCAACTGAATAATTACACTTAAAAATTAATAGACGCTAAGAATGTCCGATTTTTTCTTAATTAACTCATAATTGTTCTGTCAAATTAAGTCTTTATTTGTTTGCCCCATATGAGGACGTTGTTAATTGTGATATACATATCTCAGTTTTTTGAAAATAACTTAATAGTAAAATGTCAAATTAGTATCCAAGTTTAACTTTTAGTTTAAAAAAACGATGTTAAAACGAAAAACCGTTAAATTTGTGACCAGAAAAAAGGCATTTTGAATTATAAATATATTGAATTAATAAAACAACAGTGTTTGCTCTTCTCTACTTTAAAGTTGTGTCTATTTAATATTTTGACTTTGGCTAATAATAAATAAAAAAATTATTTATAAAGACAGATTATGTATTTAGAGTTATTCATATTTGTTGACGATCTTTACGTAACTTTCTTATGGCATGTTTACACGAGCTTAGTAACTTGTCGCTTAGTACCTAAGCTGCT
>JAGVSQ010002027.1:1925-22671 GCA_022683975.1 Rhyacophila evoluta | reverse complement strand
ATATAAAAAAAAAAATAAAGAAAGAATTAAAAAAATATATACAGGACTAAGAAGAGAGTGTACCAAATAAGTTAGACATACCTTATTCTAGTAAGGTATACAATAGCATCCATACACAGTCACTCTCATATGGGTGGAAGATATCAATATTCTAGTCAATCTCGTTAAACATCACAATTGCTCTCCGCATTGGTATAACTACTGGCAGGATAGTCCTGCATTTAGAAATAAAAAACAGCTGATGTTCTCAATTTTTTAGGCTGTTATCAAGGACATACAGACCAATATTAGCCAGAGCGGCAGAGTTATGCTATCACAACACTATCATTTAATCATACAAACATATTATAATATGTCATATGTGATTTTTTTAATGTCACAAACGGTTATTATGATTTATAATTCACGTTATAATTATTTTTTTCTGTTTCTATCTCTAAATTATATATAATGCGCCTAGTGTAAATACCCATTGTTGGCATTTGTATATTGTTTTATCTGTGTGATCTGTAGCTCGTTTTAAATATAGTTTTACGATGTAAGAAGTATATGAACTCTCAACGGTGTCAAAACGTGAAATCGAATAATAATCGATTTGTCACGAATAGCAATTACCTACAAATGTCTTGCTAATTAAATTTATTTACACATTAATTCATAGAATATTATATTTTATTTTCAAGTGTTTCAAATATTTGCATTGTTTTTTTTAAATTTCTTACAAGATGAAATATGCATTTTATCATAAAACAATAATGATCATTTAATCCTTATGTACTACACTTAATGTTATCTGATAAGGGCCTTTTCATATTACTCAATCACATGTTATCAATTTTATAATCATACATTTAAGAGCATTTAAATAAAAGTAAACAATAGACTACTTTTTTATCACAACTTTGTTATGAAATATATTTTTATCAATTTTCATTTAATAACTTTGAATGTTATAAAAATGATATAAGTATAATTTAATCAATTTAAAAACATATGTTTACGCATAACGATTGAAAAACTGTCTTAAAAACAGAAAAAATAATTAAAAACGATTACTAGCACAAAGTAAGAAACTTCCTTAAAAATATTAAATTATTCATGGAAAATACATAAAAAATACAGTATATTCTTCATAAATTAAATACATAGAAAGTAAAATATATATTTAAAGAAAAATAATACGTACGATGAGTGTATTATAAAATTTAACTCAACTAAACACGACTTTGCCTAAAACGTGTAAAACGAAATTAATAAATATATCATACGTAAAGGCTTCTAATTTAATGGGTAGTATAATTATTTTTTAAATTAATATTTTCCATTGCCGAAAACGATGGCTGTTATAAAAACAATTGATTTTTATTTTTTTATTTACAGAAAAAATACTGTGTCTTTTTAAACTATTTTATTATATTGTATTAACGAGTTTAATTCTCTTTTTATTTATGTACATTTAATAGTATTAAGAATTTAAAATATACTGTTATATTTAACAATGTATTTTACTATCACTTACGTTATTCAACGCTTTATCTGTTGTTGTTTTTTATTATCAGTTCGAACGTATATGTCACAATTCACTCACACTCAACATTTAATTTTTAATTCACTTAAATAAATCACCGATATGTTATGTGTTAATGATATTGTATACAGTTATATCACTTTAGTACATTTATCACGAAAACCATTCTGCGTGCAAACATATCGTGTATGCTACTGTAAAACTTGCACTAACGAAATAAAAGAACACGCGTGAGAAGTAAAAATAAAACTGAAGACTGAGCGCCAACTAATTCGAGATATATATACGTACAATAAGCGATCGAAAACTGGTCAAAATCTAGCCGCACACAACGTACACGAATGATATTTAAACTAAATAAAGTTTTACGTATTTAATTATGATTAAGCTTTCATAATTAGTTTAGTCAAATATTTATATTATGACAATATTAAATCAAATTGGAATATAGCCAATTTTCGACTTACGACTAAGTTACGTGTCACCAGTTGGGTCATAAATCGAAATAAATACAATAAGTCTTGAATAGAATATCTATACTTAGAAAAAATCAACAATGGTACAGATAAATTATTATTAACTAATAAAAATAAAACACTTTTGTCAATACTATATTAATATGGAATAGAAAAGGACGAAACGCTCAGTTTTTTTCAAAATAACTTTTTTTAATAATCATAATGTATACATATTAATACACGTTTATCAGAAGGTTATAACTTTTAAATACTGAATTAGCATCTAAATATAGCTTTTAAGTTTGAAAAAGGAGGGGATATGAAATTTACAACCACTAAAAAGGACTTTCACCACATCAATTAATGGTTGTTTTCAAATAATTTATTAAAATAGTATCAGATTGGGTAAATAAAATACTAGTATTAGTTTACGTGTAGTTCAAAATTGTGTCTATTTAATGTTTTGACTGTGACCCAAAATCATCAGATAGGCTTTCATGTCTCCTGTAAAATTTAGTATTTGTGGGTTACGTCTTTTTTCCATAGTCAATGTAACGGCATGTATATTCTTAACCCATTTTTTACGGTGTGCACAAATTTGTGTGTTTTAAAAACTTTCTGTTGCGGCTGTGAAGACATTTTGGTGCATTTTGGTTATGTTCAACTTCGTTTATAAAAATAACATGTTTGGCTTTTTATTGACACGCGCTCGACATTTTAGAGTTTATGGACGTATTTTAGATTGCTTAATCAATGTGTTCTAATCTCACCCACAGCTGATTACATTTTTTTTAAGCAACTGTAAACAATGTGTTAATAAACGCTTAAATCGAATATGCATAGAACAAATGTTTTTAATTTGCTGTCGTAAATGTCAATAGTTTTAATATTAGGTATTAGGCCGCGACTACGATAGATGCCGCGGTGGCAGAACGACAGCAGCAAAGCGTCGATAACAGAGTAAGTTCGTCAGCACAATACTTTGTCGTCACAACAACTTGCTCACTCACATATGTATAGCTGTTTTGCATCTCTGTTGACAACGCTTTGCTGTTGTCGCTCTGCTATCGTAGCACTAGTCTAAGTCGTAAATATCAAACTGTATTTCAATGAGCGTTCACTTAGATGAACTCAAATTAAGCCTTCTTACAAATATATAAAAAATAACTTTCTACACAATATTTTAAATTTGATTATATAAATCAGGTATCTCCAAAATAAGGCCCGCGGGCCAACACCGACCCACAAATACCACCACTACTGTGGGTCGAATATCCCCGGTATCCGGTATTGGTATACTGAACTAACTAGGTCTTGCCCCTTGGGACTTAATGGAGGAGTCATTGTGGCACTTAGGCTAAAAAGTTTACAGACCCCTTATATAGTTCGCCCTAGTCTTGACATATTTTTTTTACGAATTTTAGTCACTAGTCATTCGTCAACCAATTGGTCAATAATATTTTTAATTAAATAAATATATAATAAAAGTTTGCTTTTTTTGCAATTGCACTCATCGTAATTTGTATTGATTATCTGTAACTTTATATTAATTAATCAATCCGATCATTTAATTATTAAATATATTTTCGAAATATTTTTAAAAAGATATTTTTTTTAGAATATGTGGACACATGCCAACTGTTTAATACAACATAAATACTAGAGCTCTTTCAAACATTATACGTTTATTTTGGGCTATACAAATAGATCATACATTTATTTAGGAATCATTTCCAATTACACTGTGTATCTTTGTTAATCAAACGATCATATGATTAGAATTTTTAGGGAAAAAAACACAAAAAATATAATTTCACTTAATTCATTATCAGATGAGTAATATATAATTAATGAGAACGACCAAATGATAATTAATGAAATTTTATTCAAAATCAGTAGTCAAAACATTAAATACATAAATCAATATTATATCTCAAACAGCTTATTCTTGGTCAAATAAAATATATTTGGTTGAAAAAACGTTGTCTTTCCGTACTAGTCCATTAATGATTCACTGACTGCTATTTCTTTTTCTAGATTTTCTAGGTGATTAGAATCCACAACACATACCTGTATCATTGCACATTATGCTCAGCATGTAAGTTTCTATCCCACAATGTGTGACTCTAAGAATCTATCTTTGGCTGACAGTCCATGCTAACACATGTGATAACGGGGAGTTTATATTGATTTTCAAGATGATCAACTTCCAAAAAGTATATCGGAAGAAATATTTAAGTAATCAGTTACAAAGCAAGACCGAATATATGCGATCAAAATAAGCGAAAATTATCAAATTGGTCAAGCTTATCATATCCAATCCAAATAGATATATACGGTGAGAAGATGTCCACTCCATAAATGAAGTACATATATGTAATAAATATCTCCGCAATGTGAAGACATTTATTGACAGATATTTATTACGAGAATTGGTTGTGAAAAAAGCGCTGAATTAATTCGGTATCCAATCACACGATTTTGAATTTTTAATAATCCAACAGCTCTGGGAATCAAGCCCACAATCTTCGACTCCAATGAGTGCACACTAAGATTTAAGGGAGATTTATAATGTAATTAAAATACGGAAATTCTAGGAACTCATTCTTCTTTCATGTCACTTAAAGTCACTATGTTTCAAACTTCTATTCTAAATATCCATTAAAATATTGACATTCTAGCTAATTCATTAAATAATAAATTTCAATTATTTACATTGTAATCAAATGTATCCTGATATGTTTTTCATTAATTTTTGACGAGATAATAGTAAAAACATTGGTGATTAAGCCACGTTTGAGATCAATAAATATTTGTTCTATCATCAAGCCGCCATTGTCAAGCTCATAAATCTTTTAGATATCACTGAAATAAAAATATTCAGACAGATAACTTAAACATAAGTAAACAAATTAATTCTTAAGCTATAACGCAACGTCCGTAAATGTTGCCCAAAAACTGCAACAATCTAATATCCAGTTGCGCAGTAAGTCGTAATTTTATCGGTTAATTACTAGCCAGCCAAATTCATTTCATAATTTGTATAATTCTAACACTGAATTAATTATGCAGCTTGCCCAACTGATGACATTATCCGATAACTGAAATAGTGAAATTTGGTATTTTTTTCAACGTGAGTCATTGGTGTTTTATCAACCAAATATTTAACTCCGTCTGAGGGCATTCTGGAAATTATCTGCAATTCGTCTCGTATTGTTTTTTAAGCCAATGCGACCATGCTAGCTCAGGTCTTAATAATCACTTGACTAACGATGGATAAGGCGCCGAAAATGTCGACAGTTTTAGATATCTAGGGGTACGGCATGGCACCTCGCAAATTTAGCTTATCATTCAAATAGGAATACCTGGAACAAACTTCGATTCCATCCAAAATATCTGGAACTCCAAATACCGCATGTTCAATGCGTTCATTTCAACAATTCTGGTCTATAATTATGAAACATGGTACTTAAAAAAGCCCAAAGTAACAATATACTAAGCTTTCAGAGCAGATGCCTGCAGCGGATTCTGGGGATATGGTGGTATGACTCCGTTTGTAACGTAAAGATAAAATAACGGACCATGCAGCTTGTGACTATTGATAAAGTCAAGCTGCTATGCTTTACCTGTCTTTACATGTCTATAGATGTATGATGTTCATATGCCCTATTTAACTGGCGCATATGGAAGAAGAATAAATATGTAAACGCAAACTTTTTACTAAAGTTGTGGTCCCAATTCCACACTTGTATACGAATAGATGTTTGTTTTAGTTCATGATTACTTAGAATAATAAGAACTAACCTGCCATTCATGATACCAACACAGAGAGCAATGGTTATCTTCATCAAAATTGCCTCGAGTATTTTTTTCTTCTACTTGAGTCAAAGTGAGATTAGATGAATACTATTTTGTAAAATTTCTGGATAAAGATCTGTCTAGCTTTATCAATAGACTCTTTGTATTTTTTTCTTAAATTCTCATTTTACTTTTATTTACATTACCTTTATTCGCTTTTTTTGTAAATATTAACTGTATACTCTTTTATTTTTTTTCGTGTATGATCTATTTTAAAGTAAGCTGTTTGAATACCAGGTTGCGAATCTCTTTAACTTATAATTTGCAGTGTCATAAATATGTGCATTTTTCAATGCTTAATGAATTATGGAATGGGAACGACTGATAGTCAATCAATATTCGTGAAAAAATATGTCATGCAAAGTATTCACGTTGTGGAGATCCGATGGCTCCACTTTCGGAGAAGACAAACAATAACTTCACTTAAAATAAGCATGCATAATAGACACATATTTTAAATAACAAATATCCTTCGATCAGGATATATTTTTTACATAAGTTAATCACCATTTGTAATGCCTTAACGAAGCGTATACATCTCATAATAGATTGTAGGTATTTAAAAAAAAATAGTTGTTAACTAATCGCTCCACCAATAAAATCCACCGAAGGTTTTGTAATCAAATATATTTTTTATTAAAATTATCCGGAATTCAAATACATAACCCTTGATCCAAAGCAAATCGTATACGCTTTTTGTTGAACCATTGGTGACGGAAGTTTTATTTAATTACCACTATTATGCGCTTCTACCCACAAATTGTAGTAAATATGACAGAAAATATAATACATTGACTGATATACGCATGAATGACACTTAGAGAGATCATTCATATATAAAATTAAAATACTTTCACGCCTATGCTGAAGCTATAATAAAAATAACTATTATTTACAATTATTGAATTAAGTTAAGCATAAGACGTCCAAGCCACAATCTATCGATTGCGAGAAAAACGCGATTGAAGTTATTCAGAAACAAAGTAAGATTTAGTTATATATTATTAAGACTATAATATGAAATTTAAATACTCAATGGGATAAACTACATATTTCCTAATTACTAGATTGTTGAAAAGCTTACTACTCTTAACTTACTAATTTGGACGTCTTCTATTAATTAAAAAAAATGTGCTTGGATTTTTATTAATACTATATTTGTCTTTCCCCATAGAGCCTTAGAATTGGATATATTTAGTGTGTGATTTGTTTGCAAATAAAGCAATATATCGATACAATACAGTACAACATCATATCGTCGTATTACTGGCAAAAGATGTTAAAGTATAAAAGTGAGTTTTGAAATAATCGAGTTTTAATTGTTGAGCCTCTCTGTTAAATATATTTTACGATAATTTCTTAAGGTATAACGATTATACTTTATGAAATTGTCGTAAAATCTATATAATAGAGAGACCCAATCATTAAAACTCTCTTATTTACTTTAACGTCTTTTGCCAGTAATACGATGATATAGGGACATTTATTGAAAAAGTGTTTGAATGTGGCATTATGTTAATTATTATAATTTAGAATGGGTATGGTGAAAAATGTAATTAAGTTACGCTATATTTAATATTTGCGTTTAAACTTCATGAACGTGTAAATATTATTTTCTATAGGTTGATAGCATACGGGTTTGTAAAAACAGTCATTACTTCTTTTGGGGGGGGGGGGGTATTTTTTGAAATAGTGTCTTTGTCATATTTAAGTATTGATGTTTTTCAAGCATTATATGCAATCGGGTGTAATTTTTTAATTTGTGGCTTGGAAGTTTCCTGCTTAATTACATTCAACTTAGGGTGGTCCAATGCATTAAATTTCGTGTCACACACAATACAATATTCGTCAATAAAATTACTTGCCCAGAACCAACAATGAGGCTGTTCCCTCACGCATTTCTGTCTTTGTAATCCTAAGCTATAACACTTGTATTTTATCACGTCGTTTAGTATACATTTTATCTCTGCATGGTGAGTTCAGTTTTATTATAATGTGGTATCATTCACACGGTATCCAGATTTTTAAAACTGTCTATACTGCTTGGAGTGTTGTCTCTGTAATATAATATATCTTGATTTCTTTTTATTTCTCAACAATATTCTAAAAATACTCGAGTGATAAGAGTGTTAGAGATGTGTATCTGAAGGGAAATATTTTCATATTACGGGGAACTATCATTTACTTAAACCAGGACTGGCCAATCCGTGGCCTGTGACATCTTTTTATGTGGTCCACGGTCTTATTCTCCAAAACTCTAAAACTATACTTATGACATTGTGTCTTAATTGCGACACAAATATATTTTATTGTTGATTCAATACATGTTTTTTCTTCATATCTACAATAGTTGTAGTGTCGTTTTTACTTCCTGTATACGTCTGCATTCAAAATTCAAATTGATCACTTAATTTTTATACAATCACATGAATGTATACCATGTTCACTCCCAAAATGGATCATATGGATCTATACAGCGTGAAGATATCCACTCTGAAAGTGGAGTATATGGATTTTTGCAATGGGAAGAGGCCTTCACAGATTATTTTTTTACGAGAATCGTTTGTCAGACAATTTCTCAATCCAGTGGGCATCCAGTCTTGCATTGTTAGATTTTTTAAATCCGACAGATAAGGAATCTAATCCGTATTCCTCGGATTGCTAGACGCATATACCACCAACTACCTTAACCGGGGAGATAACGTGTTAATTTCAGTATAAAGACAGACCATATATAATTTTTATCGATAAAATATTGGAACAAAATTGCAACTATTATTATTTATGTGCGGCCCGTGTGACAATTTGAGTTGGCCGTGCCTGATTTAAGCTATGTTTGTTTTGTCGTGCACGGTGATTAAATGAATAATTTATGCACAACACCTTGAAATAATTTGACGGAAGAAGATTAAGCCAGCGATCAGATAAACTTGGTCACATATCCATTTCCTAGCTTATTTTAATCATGCATATATTATAATTTCATAATCTTTCTGATATAAGAAAACTGAATAAAAAAATGTGTGTGGTATCCTTAGTGTATTAACGTTGAATAGAAAGTAAATATGAATTTGATATCTGATACGTTGGATCAATATACTTGAAAAATGCGCTCACAAGTCAATGTATACACGAGACTTGAACTGTAAATAAGAGTATTGAATAACGTAGTATTCACAATACTACAACAAAGGGCAGTCTAGATTTAAATAAAAAAAAAATTAAATAGCTTACTAAAATTATTGATTGATTATTATCAATGCTCTTTTTCTTTCCGTATCCAATCGGTAAGTGGAGCGTATGGACAACACGTGTTGCCCATAAAAGCTGCAGTCGCCGGCCAGTACTCTTGCATCCTCCCCAGTCATGTCAGCATCTCTTAGTTTCCGAATGTATCATATAAATAATATTTAGCAGCCTCCTTGGAACTATCCATGGAATAGACTATATGTTTAGTTATTCCTGAAAGATAAAATATGAAGAATAAGTGTCAGGACTTTACCTATAGTGTGTTCTGATGAAATAGGTGATGAGACACTGTAAGCCAAATCAATGGTCGCTGTTCTTCGAGAGGAAATACTTCATATTGAGGGAAATCAATGTTTATATTTAACAAAAAGTCTACACTAACGATTTTAGCAGAGCTATTCTGTCCCAATGTCCATATTGTATACCGCACAAGGGCGCCTGGATTTGATGGGCGTCTTTTGTCTAGTGGTAATTGCACAATGAAAACAAATGTACTATCAAAATATAATATACTTCAAAATTGTGCAAGCTATAAATAAGTGAAAATATCCAAGCAAAAAATTAAAAAACTATTCGTACAAAGGCGCCTCCAATCCACGGCGTGGCACTGGTGCTTAAGCCTACATACAACTTGAAAGATTCACAAGCGGACACAATTACTAATCTGGCCATCGAAAAGACAAATTTTATTATTCTTCTTCTTCTTCCATATCCGCTCTCTAAGTGGAGCATATGGACACCACGTGCCGCCTCCGAGAATCCTTGTCGCCCGCCAGTATTCTTGCGTCCTCCCAGGTTATACCTGCATCCCGTAACTCCGCCGAATACATTCTATAGATACATTTAGTGGCCTTCCGGGACGCCGACGACCGGTCGGCTTGAAGAATAGGTAGGTCAGGTTCAGACTCTCTTGAGGCATCCATAATATGTCAGGTCCAGCGTTGCAGAGTCATTTTGTCAGTGATAAATGGCTACATGGTCTGTTCTCTTATTTTCTCATTTCAAACGAAGTCATACCACCGAATCCACCCCAGGCTCCTGTTCTCAAAGCTTAAAATACGGTTGTTTGGGTGCCACGTTTCACAACCGTAAAGCAGCACTGACAGAATACATGCATTGAACAGGCGGCATTTGGTTTTTACCTTGTACAGCTTAGAGGCCCAGACATTTCTCATGCAATTAAAGGTTGCTCCAGCAATCCCAATTCGAATAGCGAGCTCTCATAAAAATTATTACGTAACAATAATAATAAATACATAATGTAATGTTTGTTTAGCGGATATTTGGATTAATGATCATAATCTCTACAAGGAAAAAACATATTTTATTCAAGAAATAAAAAAATCATTAAGAGAAATATAAAAAAGAAATATATTTAAATAAATTATAATAACATAGAAATTTCCTTATAATTTTATATTTTTTACTCAAAATATGACTCACTCCTTTCAGATCGAATTACTAATTTTGTATTTATAATGTGTATTAATGACATACGTGCACACTGGCAATCTAAACATTTATCCTCCTTTCAAACAACTGGTTATAAATATTATTATATCGATTACTAAGTCTTCTAAACTAAACATCTGTGAATGATATTTTAGATACCATATAGCATTTGGAGATTGTCTGTGTGGATTAAAGTTTAATCCTTCCCATATAAATAATTATGTATTTCTACTTATGAAGAAATATTACCATTCATATTTTAACTAAGATAATTAAAGTTTCTCTCTCCATAACTATGTTATTCGCCTTCTTTCTTTCTCACGTATATTTGAAAGTGTGCATGAAGCAATACAGCCATACCCTCACGAAAATGAACAGCAAATCAATGTGTTTGCATGCGTAAGATTGATTGCGTTGGCAGTGACATCTAGTTAGTTCAATGTATAGATTAATAGCGTAGAGGTCAGCGTGCGCACTTAGTAATCCAGATAATGTGGTTTCGATCCCCCATCTGGATGCTCATTGGGTTGAGCAATTATCTGACAAACGATTCTCGTAAAATATAATCTGTCAAAACATCTTCCCATTGCGGAGATCCATATACTCTTCTTTCGGAGTGGATACCTTCACACTGTGTAGATCCACATGATCCAATTTGGGAGCGAACGTGGTGTGAAAAAAGATAGATTAATAACCACAATATTATCATAAAATAAAATGGATTATTGCATGCGTCTTACATCCAAGGAATACGGGAATACAACATTTGCTGGATTTAAAAAAAAATTAAGATGGAGAAGAAGACTAGCTTGAGGAGTTGCCTGATAACAAATTCTTGTAATACAACATGTGTCAATACATGTCTTCACATTGTAGAGATCCGTATACTTAATTTTCGGAGCGGAAATCTTCACATTGTATAGATCCATGTGTTTTCGGAGAGACATGGTAAAAAAATATTTAATACTGTTAACATATTATGTAACCACAATAAACATACTATTAAAAATAAGTCTTAAGATTTTTACTGGCAACATAATTTTTGAAGCTTCGGAAGAAAAAAAATAAACAAAAACTCGACATGATTATTTGTATCATACATCAGTTGACCATAACTGTAACATTATCACTAGATAAGATAGTTTATTAGTGTGTTTCATGACGTGTATTTCCAATGCAAATATATTTGGCTTAAAATAAACTATGTTGATTAATGAAATTATTTTTTAAAATTTATTTTATTAAACTTCTCAAACTACGCTCACATTTTAATATCGAAACAAATTAATATTCTTTAAAAACAAACGATATAACAAGGTCTCCCCGGTAACTAAGAGGGTAGCGTGCACGCCTCTCATCCGGAGGATGAAGGATCGGTGCCTTCATCTGCTGGGTTTTTAAGAAATTAAAAATGTAGAACTGGATTGTCATTAGGTTGAATAATTAACTGGCAACCAATTCTTGAGAAAAATGAACTGTGAAGGCATGTATTTACACTGCGAAGGTCCATATGCTTTACTTTCGAGCGGAAATCTTTTCACTGCTTAAATCTATATGTTCTACTCTTGGAAAGGTCACGGAAAAAATATATCTAATCCAGTTTAAAATCATAAGATAAATCTCCTGTGTAGAAATTATTCATCAATTTACGAACGGCGTGATTATTTTAAAAAACTTTTTGTACAAAATAATAAATAGTTTCGATAGCAAAAATCGTACGCCACTGAAGTAATTTAATACGTCAGCTATACAAACGTGGTAAAGTCTAAAAAATGTTACAAGACCGTTGGAGAAATCAGGAACTGAATTATTGATATCGACTCCCAATACCGTTTCCATGACAACGATAAACATAAGTCACGTTGGCGACCTCAATCAAACAACTAGACACGTTCGTCGGACTCGAGCACTTGTATTACTTCACTTATGTAAAGGAATTAAATTTCCAATTTTACCATATTACCACAGTAAGCTTGTAATGTATTAATAAACAAATTTCGTATATTAATCTTGTCTATATATAAGATGTACTTGAAGCATTAGTATTATATTACCTTATTTATGAGAGTGTGGAGTCTATCCTATACCTATACCTCGCTTTACGGCCTAGATACGTTCCGGAAAAGTTGGCCGTAAAGCGAAAAGCCGTATAACGAATCAACTATTTTGATAAAAACCCATACAAATTCTATTGGGTCTGTTCCATTTTTTTTATAAAATAATATAGTTTTTTAATCATAAAGCATTTTAATCTTTTTATTTCCTATAAAAATGTTTACATGAAAATAAATAATCAATATTATTTAATCTATCCGGTTTGTCTCCCGATAGCGTAGTTGGTAGCATGCGCATCTAGCAATCCAGGGAATGCGGGTTCGATTCCCCACCTGTCGGACTTTTAAAAATCCGAAAATGCAGGACTGGATACCCATTGGGTTGAAAATTTTTCTGAAAAACATTTCTCGTGAAAAATAATCTATCAAAACGTCTTCACATTGCGGAGATCCATATACTCTACTTTCGAAGTGGATATCTTCACACTGTGTAGATCCACATGCGCCACTTTGAGAACGAACATGATATAAAAAAAATATATATTAAACAATTAACAATAATGAACTTTATTTTTTGAAATCGATTGATTTTTCTACAACGAAATCTGTCCACCACTATTTTTTTTATATTAGTATACTTTTTTACACGGTTTTTTAAAGGGTCCACCGTAAATATATTTAGGATATCATAAATAAAACAAACAAAAAATTACATGTTAATACCTTGTCTGTCAATTTATAGAATGCCTTAAATGTCAATTATCTTTTGGTAATATCCCAATGCTCAACTTTCCTCACAAGCAAATGGCTTAAAAGAGGAAAGATACATTTAGAGAACTGGACAATACATAGTGCAATGATGAGAAAAGAGTTATTTTTCATTACCACTGAGATGAAGTCGGTCATTGTGAGAACGTCTTAAGATCCTTGAAAAAGGATATTGCATGGAACATATCCACCGTGTAAAAAAGAGTTTAGTAAAAACGTGTAATAACAGGATGAAAAACTTATTTAAATAAGGAATTAGTTTAATTATAATTCAAGTCGAGCTGAGTATTAAAGTTAGTATTATATAAACAAGTTTAAATATTTCAACCCGAAGTATATAATCTAACATAAATACTTTTCACCGTTCCACAAAATACCAAGAAACATCTTATTTTTGTCTATGTTTCTCTTTACTTATTTACTATTATATTACATACCAGAAATCTTCACACTTATAGGATCTTAAAATCGCCCAAAACCACAAATCCCTTCACTCGAACGCTTAAGAAATGAAGAGGGTAAAGCCCTAGACGTCTCAGGTAGAAACCAAGGACAAAATCATAAGCCAATGTCAATATCATTTAAATATTATTTTTAGATTATAGGATAATTAAATTAAATATTATATGTATTCCTACTATTAATATATTATAAACTTTATGTATTAAATACGGTCGCAAATTGCTCTCACATATACTATGAAGTTTTGTTAAAATATTTAAATTCGTAGAATAAATATTTTACATAGTTGTCGATGTGATGTTATCATTTCTAGTGCAATTTAAATTCCATGTTACTTTATAAATTGCATTCAGCTTGGGAATGTATTGTAATTCCAAAGCTTCGCCTGCAATATTGAAATTGTATTTTTAATACTCAAATTAAAATTACTTTTCAAATTTAAATTTTTGCTGTTTCAAAGGAGAAATATTTTAAACAAATATGCTCTAAAATTGGTCTATCTTTACATTGTTTCATTGTATAAACCTTAACGTTTCGACTTGTATCAGAAATTTAATAGGACGTAACATTTATCACGATTTTCTACGTTTCGCATATAAATTACATGGATCAAAAATGATTTGTATGCTATTATATAAAATTCGATTCTAAAACATATAATATAATTGGATGTAGTTAATCAGAAGACGTCCAAGTCACAAATTGAAATTTTCCATTTTATTTCACATAATGTTTCAAAAACATCAATACTTCAATACAGTGATTCTCAACCAGATCCATCGGGGCGCAGAAATTTTCAAGTGAAGCATAAAGCAAAAATCACTTTTTGGAGGGGGATACTAAACTCTAGGGAATAGACAGACAATATACATTACGTGACCTACTAGGTACGAAAGTAGAAATTACGAACAAAAATTCTGGACGAATGTACGAAAGCAGCAATTTCAAGCGGGGGCGAAACTTGAAAAAACGAGGGGGACAATTTTTTTTAGCCCAGAAATGTTGAAAACTGGTAATTTAATATGACAAAGACACCCAATCAGAAATATATACCCAGAAGAAGTAATCGCTGCTTTTTTCCAACCAATATTCTAACAATTACAAAATTTAAATCCATAAAACACTCAATAACTTTTAAAATAGTACGTTTTTTAATAATCCAACAGCATATGCCATGGCAGTACAATGTTTAAATTTCATATTACAGTCTAGATTTTTTTTTTGTTAATTTGTTCCTTTAAAATTTCGATTGCGTTCTTCGATATATTATTGTGGCTTGGACGTCTTTTAACTAACTACATCCGATTTCTATTTTCTATTTTCTTCAACTCCGTAACTTATCTTCTTTTGAAATCTGTTATTTACCACAAAATTCTGTTGATAAAATGTCTAAAACGTTAGATGACAGAAAGTTAAATCAGAGATCTACAATCTATGCTATAATCTGGGTAGATGATAATTTATTCTTACGTTACTCATCAGTTATAGAGAACACTGGTCATAATTTATTTATTATTTGACTTGATGGCATTTGTTTAAAAATAAATCTTTAATTCAAGTTTTATTTTGCAGTATCAGTCTTTAAGAAAAAAACTAAATATAAACTAATAAATTCCAATCAATAATCGATATAAAACGCATACTAGGAAATATAATATAGTTAAATATAAATTTAAATTATGCAAATTGAGTTAACCCAAAATTTTCTAAGAATTTTTTTAAACAGCTTTTTTCTCTTTTGTCCACACTTTTATTTCCATACGAAGCTTTTGTACTTGAAATATCATAGTTTGAGACCAATCTGAGTCATACTTCCCTTAAATATGATATGTTTATCGTTATACTGACCACCGAGAGACCACCTAGCTTGATCATCAAACATCTTTTCTGGTCTTCCAGGACAATCAATCCTATTTGTAAAATCCACGTATGTAATTTCTTCTGAATTTGTCATTATTATTAAATCATTAGGCTTTTATCATTTATAGCATGGACAGTTTTTTGACATGGCGATCTGCTTATATCGGAATTTGCTTAATAAAAAAATATGTTTTAAAAAGAAAATAATAATATCCACAGTTTAAGTATCGGGAAAATATACTTCCAGGAAATCTTGCGGCTACATCTCAGGTACCATTAGTTACGGGATAGCCGCAGAATCGAATGGCTTTTAACAATATCTGTTACTACAGTAAACTCGTAAATTAATAAGGATTTGCCAAAGAACTTCAGAAGAAGTTTTATAGATAGTGTTGAAATAAATGTTTTCCCAGATCTTTCTTGTTATTTTTATTTTTATTGCTACTGTTTGTATTTCCGCTGTAATACTTACACTCTATTTAAATCTACTATCTAAATCTTAGCTTGTCAAATGTAAGTGTGATTTTCGAGTTTGTATTATTTACAGAACCAAATATATTTATTTCATATAAAGCCAGTTGCTGGGTAGTTGAAACGGATATTAATTGCCGGTAAAGGTTTTACTTTTTTGATCAATTTAGATATGGTCCAACATGATTACCCTAAGTTTTCCCTTCCATCAAGGTGAGCTTGCTAGATAAAAGTAAACTAAATTGGGGCGTTTTCCATTTTTTACAAAATAGCTCATTAAATCGTCGAAGAAAACGACGCATCAAATCAAATTCTTACTTTCAAATCTCACTTGTCAATAAGTAAGTTATAAACATAAAATTAGTACCAACACGATTTTGATGCAGTAGTATAAGTACCAGCTCACTTCAAAATTATAAGAATTCTTCATCTTCCTAAGTTCGACGAAGAGAACATCTTTTCGTAATTGATTCCTTGCGCACACTCAGTTCACTTTCTATTTCTTCAGATTCATTAGGGTGATCTTTTTCCTCACTCAACTGAAGATAATCCATGTGTTCATGATTGTCATCATCGCCTTCTGTAGTAGTCACCACATCAGTTTCGGAAGGAAAATTAGTGCGTGAGTGGTTTTATCATGAGTTATATAAATGCCGGAAGTTAACTTCACTTTTAGAAATGATAATTTTGTCTATTCTGTGAAAGTCTGTGGAATGCACAACTTACTTACAAAATAAGTAAATAGATAAATCTATAATTATTTACAAAACAATAAACGTTTCCATAACTTAATCTACGGAAAATACCGGTTGGAAAATTATGTTTCATATTTGAATAATTTTGATTACAATGAGATTTTTTTATCTTTATCATAATATCACTTGTCATAAGAGTATAATCGAGGAATATGCTGTGTAATATACAAGCAATAAATTAATTTCTGGTGACGGTCACTTCAAAACTTTCTGTTGCAAATACATTTAATAATAACAATTACTTATTCATTTTAACTGAATACAAATTTGCAAAAACATTTCCAGTGTACTTAGCTCTCATCTTTAGAATGAAATGGTCTCAATTCATTATTTGCTTATTAAACTCTATTTATTGATCAAATCGGTGGTTTTTAAACAGTTTTTAAATATCAAAAAAAAAAACATGGATTTTACATTTAAATTTTTGTATAATTAAAATTATGATCCATCTGAGAACTTTGGCACTGAAGCTCATACGTCTACAAATTAGTTCAATATTGTTTCGAAACCCGCAGTTGTATAAAGAGTTAAAAATAAAAATTAAGGGCTAGATTTTCAATAGGATGTGTGATTGGCTGCCGATAAATCCAGGTGTAAAAATCTAAAAAAAGACTTACTTACGTATTTAGTGCGGACATTGTAGACAGTGGCGGATTTACAAGCGCACTAAAGCCTCACAAATGAAGGGGCCCTAAAAATATGCGTAAGGCCGTGGGCATGATAGATGTCACGGCAACAGGGAGATGGCGACAAAATCATGGAAATAGAGATGCAAAATAACTATAAATTTGTGAGTAAGTTGATATGACTGACACGCTGTCGAACTTGCTCACTTGCTTACTCATCTTTTTATAGCTATTTTGTATCTCTGTTACGGCCGCTTTGACGCAGCCGCTCTTATATCTTCCCCGCGGCCAAAGAAAGTCGAAATCTTAAAATAGTCCAAGCCCTAAACAAACGAAAAACCACAAAATTCTGGACAATATACGGAACATACGGAATATACGGACAAAAATACGGAAGTAGAAATTATAAGATAGCCTGAGATCAATAAAAATGAAAAATCTCAAATTCCGAACGAAAATAGAAAATTTAAGATGGCGTGAGACCCAAGAAAAAAAAGAGTAAGAAATAAATATTGTGAAATTAAATGATTGCGCTTAGAGCCTACGGGCTCATAATTGAATTGCGCCTGGGGCCTCTCAAGTACTAAATTCGCCACTGTTTGTTTTTTTTTAATTTTCATGTACAATTTGTCTATCTTCAAGAAAATCTAGTTTATACATACGGGGAAAAGAAATATCCAGAAATAGTTTGCCCGATTTAACTGGTATACGTAGATTAAGATAGATTTTGTTATTAATAACCTTTTGTTTTAAATAGATTCAAATAAATCATAATCCATAAACTTCTACCAATACGAGATAAAAACAATGTCCATATTGTAAATTCATCTCTTTACGAATCCATACAAATAGTAATCGAAATTATGGAATCAATTTTAAATTTAACACCTACTCATCTTTATTGCATTAATTCAGATGGGTAAACGAGGTTTAGATAACATCTTCGAAGTATCTAAATAGATTATTCGATACAGTGATAGATTATATAAACAATATTAAATAACAGTGCCTACGCATACTGCGGCTTAATTAATTAATTAACAAATTGAAATCCAAAATTATATTATACAGTTCATGTTATGTTTAAATTTTTCAACAATATACAACTAGGGAAATAAAACTATTGCATAGTGTTTATTTTTCATATTTAATATCTAATGAATTCGTTTTTTTACCAAAAATTAAAGATAATTGGATGTAGTTAAGCAGAAGACGTCCAAACCACATTTCGATCTAGCTGTGTAAAACTCGATTGAAAATTAAGAAAAACACATTAACATTTATTACAACTTTTATGTTATTAACTACGTTAGTAGTAGTATGTTATACGTTCGCTCACTGCCCACATGTAATGTAGCCTGAAGATCCTGAAAGGCGAAACCCGGGTTGCTAGCAGTGATCTCACATATGGAAGGTTACCAGTTTTAAATAATTTAGAATTTAAATAACTATTTGATATTTTTCGTATGGCAAATTTTATGAAAATTTTTTCCTTTTAAGGAATTTAATGCAAAAAAATGCCTAAATTTATTTTTAACTACATACTCACAGGCGGAATGCTCTCTCCGAGTAGTAATAACAAAATACTGTCTGAAGAAAATCAGGATATTTACGATCCAGGAAAAGCTTAAAATTTTGAATGTTCTACCGGTCAATAATGAAGCTTTTTAATGGAACAGGTTTCAACGTAACAAAAAGTTCGTCGGTACAATCGATTACACAGGTTTCTCAAAGTTATCATTGTTTTTATTTTTAAATTAATCAGTTGCTGAGTAATAATTTAATATAAATTGAATCAACAATAATGGTGAAAAACAATTGATTACATCGCGCCTCCATCTTATGGGTCAGGCTTCTTCAAATATCTTCACCGGCTACTCAACTTTTCATTGTTGACACACTACCAAACCTAGAGTCAATAAAACCAGATAATGTTGTGATATTCATATGTAACTATTTTAAGTCCATCTCTCTCTTTTTTGGCGTTATCTTGTATATAAGCATGGTTAAAGCTAAAACAAATAGTTGCAAAGATGTTAATTGATAAAAAAAATACAAGAGAATTATCTAAAGAAAGAGATGAATAATATTTTTACAAAAATCAACATTTTGTACTAAAAGCTAGATGCTGGTAGAAGACCAAAAAGATTTTCTGCTTCATGGATTTTACAATCAAATCATTCCAAATATTTTACATTTGGTAACCAACTGTACAAGACTTCATACAGAAAAATGTTCTTCAATAAGAATGATCGTTTTAAAGGACAGTTTAAGATCATAAGAATTTGATAAAAGTTCAAAATTTCTGGGCGAACGATTTCAATTTCACTCTCAAAAAATATTTTCATTGCCAAATTCTTTGCATAGACTGTTTTAAACCAGATTTAAAAGATGTATATGAAAATAAATTGGAAACTACTGGAGCTATTTAAATAACAGTGTATATATTAAACTAACCAAATTTTTCTAAACACACTTTGTTAAGATTACTTATATGATTTCGATATCCGTACTTTAACTTTAATATTCGCTGGCACAAAAACATCATCAACGAACAATAAAGTATAATACTTTGCCGTGTTAACGCATTTTTAACATTACCATAATACGCATATTACATTTTATATCAAATCCATAAATGTTCACACAAAAATAAAAAATGTTACGCCATAATTATTAGCTTTTTTGCCGGAGTTGTTTTTTATAAATATGTTTTTTTGCAGACTTGCACTTATTATAAATATTACCTGTAAAATAATAAACAATCTCAACTTTTCCCTTAACTCTTATTTAAATAAATCAAAAGAATAGATTGCCATACGGTCAATTTTATACTTTCTATAATTGGATATGTAAAACGCGATTGAAATCTTAAAGAAACAGTCTGACTTTCATATTATTAAGATTGAAAATATGATATGAAATTGAAATACTTATATGGCATTCCTGATAGATAGATTATTTAAAAACGTACTACTTAAAACGTTATTGAATGCTTTGTGCGGTGGACGTCTTCTGCTAATTAAACTTTTAATCGCTTTGTACTTGGATTTTTTTTAGTATTATATTGATTGGAATGTGATGGTCCTTTTTCCTAGTCGCACAATTAATAGGCAATCCTTCTTTCAAACCAAAAAGCTAAATTTAGATACTAATTCAGCATTTACAGCTTAAATCTTTTTGATAGAATGTGTATATGGTATAT
>JAGVSQ010002026.1:0-26347 GCA_022683975.1 Rhyacophila evoluta | reverse complement strand
TTGTCAGACAATTACTCAACCTAATAGGCAACCAGTCCTGCATTTTTAGATTTTTTTAAAATCCGACAGTTGGGGATTCGACCCCGCATTCCTCGGATCGCTAGGCGCACACGCTACGATCTACGCTACAATATATGATAAAAATTAAAACAAAACCAATACCCGCTATGTTTTTACTCAATAAAATGAATATTATAATCATCAACTACCAGATACACAGACGACAAGGAACTGAGACAGACGTTCTTATTTGTATTGTATCTCATATAATAATGAAGACAATATATGTTGGTATGACCGTGAACTTTGTACAATGATGATTCAACTACCATCACTTATTAAAAGCGATATATTATGTTCAATTAAGAAAAAAAATATCTAGAAAACAATAAAACTTCCGAAGGCATTATTCTATAATTGTGACCATAGAGACCAACACTAATAAAACTAACTATAGTATTACACACCATTTTAAAGTAAACCATGGAAGCAGCTCGTGGTGGATAGACAAGAATATTTCTTAGAGTTGGCGACATCTCACATTGGACTGTAATTTTACCAGTAATTTTGAGCATGAGTTTTCCTCTACTAACACTTACTAACATAGTATTTAAATTTCAGATTAATATCTAAATACTGTATATTTATTTACTTAGTAGTGAAATTAGTATTCAAGTCGAGTCAAAAAGTTTTGTTCAAAAAACAGGAGCATTAAAAAAAAAAACAAAATGCATCTTGACACGTGACTGAAGACTTTCATATTTAAAACAGAAGTCACTTTCAACAATTTAAAATTTATCCATATATGGGGAAAGTCATATAAGTGAGTTTATACAATGTACTCATTTCGAAGAACACTGTGTTGGATAGCGTATATTTCATTTGATATTTTAATACAATCGGCCAACGGCATAGTTTTATAAAAAATATGAAAGTAATGCATTTGTCTGTAACGTTTATTTAAGCAAGTATATGAGCGATCCTTTTATCTCAATCATATCACTAAAAAATAAGTTAATTTTGGATAAAACTGTGTATGAATACAAATGACTACTGTGAAATACGGTTAACAATGAGGTTTGTTCTGAAATCATTTTGAATATATTAATTAAAATAAGAAAAACACGTTCAACTACCAGTTATTCATAAAATTATGTACATTTTTCGTATAAACCCATTTCACAACGTTTAAATAATTATATTGAATTATAATTCTATATTTTAATCTATCTGTCAAAGATTCGGTTGTTACACAATTACCATTTCTATAAGTATATCATAAATACATGAATAATAACACAACATTTTATTTAATTACGTTAATTACTAGTTAACTATCCAAAATAATAGTGCGTTTTATTCACAGTTTCTATATTTGTATTCAAAATACCTAGAGAGTATACCTACCATCCACTTGTCACCCATAAACCTAATTTTATCAGTCGTATTCTGACGTCCTGATATCGAATGATAATCAACCTTGTTCTAGAGCAGAGATTCCTATTTTTTTTGTGCCACGGACACCTAAATTTTTTTAGATCTTGCCCTATCTTGAGATTTCTACTTTTGTACAAGCATCCAAAAAAAAAATCGTAATATCTACTTTCGCACCTGGCGAATAATATGAATTGGCACAAATTCTCAAACCTTTTGCGGCCCCTCAAATTAATTTTAAGTCGCCACGAGCTCCTTCAGCGATCGCAAGAGCCCCTGAGAGCTGGTACAGACTACTTTGTAAACCACTGTTGTATAGGAATATCCTGAAAGTATATATTAATCACCCAATATTAAATTGCTAATAACTCATGTGTTAGATAAAAAAAGAGTTTCAAGATTAAAACGAATTAATATTATGTATATATAAACTGAACTAGATTTCAACTTAAATACAAATCAACAAAACTATTTAACTCGTTTTCAATTTCAATTCAACGATTTAATATAACTATTAAATAGTTGCAAACTATTATTAATTGTATATTTTATTACTTATCACAGTAAATAATGCAGTAATTTTATGATCGTTATAACATAAAAATATGAATTCTAGCTATAATAATTTTACGTCGAAAGGAAAATGGCGTATCTACACATCTTTCTTTTTTCATAGCCCTATTTTAATTTCATAATAGTGTGTAATTTGAAAAATAACAGTACTGTTTCTAACGATATTACAAACACACGATAACTGCCTTAAATACCGAAGATACGCCGAATCCCTCCTCTAATCGAAATTTCGTAAAATCACAACAGTTGTAAAATTTGATTAAAAACTCAAAATTTACGACACTGTTGCATTTACAAAGTATTCATCGAATGCAATTAAACCACTCGTTTTTCAATACAAAACGTGGCATTTTTTATTTTAGCTGTATAATAGTTTGATGACGTAAATATCGTGAATCTAATATCATCAATAATTAACACTTTGACTGCTAAGTAATTAACGATATATTTTGGCTCGTGATATCAACAAGAAATGCTAATAACGATCATTTGCTTTTATATTACATATTAAACATTTGTTTTATACCATACACAGTAAATATATTAAGTAGTACATATAATGAATAATATATAAGTGGTTTTATCAAAAAAGAGCAATATATATTCGTTCAAATTTCTCATTTCTAAGATTCTAAAATTAAGTCTTTCATTCCTTTCAACTAAAACAAGGGTTCACTCCCACCATGCAACTCATTGTTGTAGCATCATGAGAAACCATTTTATTCGTTTTTAATGTACTTGGTCTTCTGTGTTTTCTGTCATTATTATCAACTAGCTCAGGGGTCGGCAACCTTTTGAGTCGGAAGAGCTAAAAATTACGATTTACAAAATTTTTAAAGAGCCACAAATTTTTTTCTTGCTAACAATAAATAGTACTCGCATAAATAAAGTTTTTTGATAAAAAAAACTAATTTATTTATACATAAGAAAAAATATCTAAATATAAGTAGTGTTTTTCACAACAAATTAGATAATATATATATGGCATTATAAGATAATTACTTATTATTTAAGTAAAAAATTAAAACAATTAAACATTTACTTACAACACTAACTTGTACTTTAATAACAAACAATTGAGCGAACAAATTCATTGGGAGCGTTGGCTTTGCATGGTTTTAGAAAGTTTGGATAAATTTGCCTCATAACTTGTTGTTTTAAGTTTCAAACACGACTCTTGTTGCCTTCTTACTTTACTTTTAATTATATTCATGCAAGAGAACGCTTGCTCGCACGAATATGTCGATCCGAAGATAGTCAGCACTCCAAATGCCAACTTCTTCACCTCACTGTAGCAATCTGGAAGACTATTCCATGTGTCGAATATAAGTGCCTCAACAACAACAAAAATAATATTTGCGTATGGAACTAATGAGCCGCAGCTTCACATCCAAAGAGCCGCGTGTGGCTCGCGAGCCGTGGGTAGCCGACCTCTGAACTAGCTAAATTATCCGACGTTGCCCGGGAAGACTTACTATAATTATCACTCTTAAAACATATTCAGAATATACGGTTTTTAGTTATTCAATTATTTAATCCGCGAAATTCGGATCATCTTCAATCTACATGTCGTATATTTGTATAGAATCTACATATCGCTACTACAAAGAACACTCCTGGCGGTTGAGTAGTTAGTCGGTGAAAGTTCAAGTATTACTTTGTTTTAGAAAACTCATATATACAGGACTGGATGCTCAATTGGCTGAATATTAATCATTATGCAAAAAATACTGGCAAAAGAAGTCTTTGTAATGATAAATGCACGTACTCCACTTCTGGATTGGTCATTTTCAGACTGTTGAGATCCTTGTAGTCCACTTTAAGAACGGACAAAGTAAATAATTGAAGATTTGACACGTACAACACCTACATCATTGGAAAACATTGATACACAGAATATATAATTTAAATAACTCATAAGTAAATTAAGATACAATTTAATTTTTCTTGATTATAATGCAAAACAAATTTTATTTGACATTATTAAGAGAATAAAAAACAATTGAACGTAGAAAAAATCAATGTGCTCGGTTCAAATGGCGACTGCTCAAATTCGAAATTTGAACATGTAGTGTTCACAATAAATGTCTTGGTATTTAAAAGGTTCAAATATAACTATAATATATATTATCAAGTATATGTTATAAGAGATCGGGCTAAAAGTAGCCACGACCTTTTCCTGGATGAGATAAGCATTCCTGAAAAGTTTGTCTTCATTGGCAGGTACTCTGTACAAATGCACAGCGGACAAATAAACAGACAAACATTCACCTTAAACAATATATAATATATCCAGCTTCTGACTGGCCTTTCTAAAGTGTAAAACTATTATTTCACTTGAAGCTTTTTTAGTTATTTAGTCAATTAGTTCGTTCAGTTGGTGTGATTTTGGATTCTTTGTTTTTATTTATACGAATCCGCCATTCTAAATAAGAAAGTAATACTAAGTCTTATAAATGACCCACATTTTTTCCATTTTGAGGCGATGACAATGTTTAACTGCATTTAAATCTTGCTTCGGCAAACAAATTATTACTAAAGACTTAATTGCTATATAAATATTCTCGTCAACTATTTATCCTTGATGGAACTCGATAATGTTGAAATAATAGCGTAATTATGATTTATTACTAACACACTTTTTTTAAATAGCAACAAAATAGAAAGGACATGCTTAAAATTATAAATATAAAAAAATACTATAGTTGATTAAGCAACTTGATGCACTAGTAAAAAAAAATATAATAAATCTTTAGAATCACAATTGAATGACACATGCTCAACTAATCTAACAAGGTAAAACCCAATAAAGCTAAAATGTTTTTAACACTTTGGCTACTTTAATTAATTAATACTTATTTGCTATAAAAAATACTGTTTTGTTTTCGCTTAAATATAGGTAATAAATATCTTTTATATTCATCGTTCAAAATGATAGTTGTAAGCACTAATAAAAGATATACCGTAAAAAAATATGTAATATTACACCGTAAAAAGTTCTTTGTCGCTTACCAAAAAAATATTGAACTGGAATAAATTCACTTTGAATAATAAAGTTAGACATTAAGACGCAAAGCGATGGTCATTAGCACCTCTCGCTAATAACACGAACGATGATATGTCGTCGTTTGGCAGTCAAATAAAAATAAATTTCAAAAGTCGATTTTATTTTTCATACAACTCGGCCTAGAAGTAATTTATACCATGCAATTTTTCAGAATAAAGCAACATCCGTCTACACTCTCTCATATGAATAGATATCCACACCTGAAACGATTTTATTTAACAAAGCTATTCCTGTGTTGCCATTAGTTGTGAAAAGTTAGTTCTTTAATAAAAAAAAATCTAATTCGTTTTTATAATAATGCATTACGAATCTAACTAATGATAATTATAGCTTTGTTTAGTTTAATTTATGAAAAAATCATTTTATTTGGCCTTGGAGCTATTTTTAACCGACTGCTTCTAATAATTCAATTATTTACAAAATAAAAACTAACCTGCCTGCTCATAAAACCAATCAACGCAAGTTCATTGATCCATCACTAATAAAAAAAACATTCTTAATTCGAACCTCATCAAATCCATTAATTGGAAACAATTGCCATATGATTATTATTTTTTATCCTCAAAATAAGTAGGTATTTTTTTTTTTTTGATCTGCCAATTTATTTTTTCGTTTAAATTCATCCACATATTTCTTTAAATGAAAATATTATACATTACGTTATTTCTATAGAAGGTCATGCATCAGCAGATAGTATTTTCGATATAACGATTAATTTGTAATAAAGAGTGTTTACGATGCATATTATATTAATAAAACTATATTTTACAGATTGAAATTAAATTTTATGAATTTGTGACTTTCATTGATAGTATTCGATAGGATAGTTCCTATAGAAAATGTTATATATTATTGTATCACTAGTCAGGTATTTTCTTACGAGAAATCGAATCTTTAGTTTGTTGACCCCCTGTAAGATTAGGACAATATTTGGAAGAGTGGTTTTATTTAATTCCTTTCCCCTCAAAACGCCTTCAGTATTGAAAAAAAATATATTAGGATTATTACCTAGATTACACGAGGGAAATGGAAACAACTTTATTTCTCGGTAGCTACCTTAGATAAAATAGTCAGGAGCACCGATAATAGGGTCCATATAGTTTCATTTATGTAAGAGGTAGAAAAATACATTTTTTAATAACTATGGAATTTTGGAATAAGTTCACTTTGAAACTACCCCCTCAAATACAATACTACCATCATAGCCTGTAAATATTCTTATTTATTTTGACAGGTTGTTTTTTAAAAGGCATGATTCTCAGCCAATTGCTCAACACATTGGTATCTAGTTATGTGTCTTTACGTTTTTTTAATCCAACAGCTGTATAATCTAACCAAAAACCTCCAGCTCCGAAGTGCGTATCCTAACCCCTCGCCTACTAAGGTATTAATTACTTAATTTTTAAAGCTGTAAGTATTGCAGAAAATATATTTTTTTATTCCAAATCGCCATTTTACTGTATTTGACAATATTTATTGATAAAATATTTTATTATCTTATTATGCAAATGAATGATAAGGTATTTTAGAATAGTAATAGGGTACCAAAGTGTACCAGGTATATCAATATTTTGATGTTACTCCGAGACACTTCCAGTATTAATTTAAATGATGAATCACTTTAGATACGTCACGGTATACGCTCACATGATTGGGTATAAAGAAATAATGTTGAAGAAATCAACTGTATGTATTTTGAAATGTCTGAGAACCGCTGATTTATGTCAAATTAAAACAAACCGGTTTTGAGTATACTGCAATACACTAACTACCATTAAATGCTGCAATCCGCATTGAAATGGCGGTCAGCAGTTCTTAATTCATTACTTGTACAACCGTGTACTTCAAATAATAAAATCCGTGATCCTAAGTGAACTAGCAATAGATAAATGACTGGCCGAAAACTAATTGACGCGCATTGAAGGCCATTTTTTTTAACGAAAGTCGAACAATATTGAATATTCTATACAAAACAATATAAATGTCATCTTCATCATTAATCTAGTGGCAGTTTCTCTTACTTATTAATGTTTTATTTAGAAAAAAGAAATGAGTAAAAGTAAGAAGCATCAGTGAACTACTTTAATAATAAAATTTTGATGAATACATTTGAATTTGATATTTTCATATACATTTTAACTGTTAAGTAGAAAACAATTTACAGAAGAACTTCATTCGGATCATACAGATATCAAAAGCGAAATCTACTACATTATATTGTGAATCGATCTGATCTCAAAAAACGTATGAAAATACCTTCCCCAAGCGAACGTTTTAAAATATAATAACTTAAGTAATATGCCTATCCACAGTATTTTGTTGTTACTGGGGAAAAAATAGTCTCACATACATATTATAACTTTTGAAATCTTTGATAAAACTTAAGAGTTTCACAAAATTTAGAGTAATTCGAAAAATATCATTAGTATATATTCAATTACAAATGCACTAGATTGTATAGTTATTTCACATAGTTTGAAACTCTTGTTCTACGGTCTGCCAGTACTTATAATATATAGTATGTGGAAGTTTAAGTGGGATTAATTTTTTACTTCCTATCTTTCAAATATAATTTGTATTTATTAGAAGTCAAAGTTAATATACAATATCAGTTGTAGTAACATAGATTTAAGAATATCGATAGATACAGAATGGCTTAAAATATTTAAGCAATTACCAAATATTTTGCAACGATTCAGAAAGTATTTTGGATACTTTTACTCCTACATTTTATTTATTTTCAATAAAGTAACACAAAACAAAGTATCACCATATACAAAAAAATACCGCAAAATATCAAAGGTTTGTTTGATTATTTAACGTATACATTTACTCGATTCAATATTGGGCATCAAGTTTCCGCAAATAATATAAATGCATTATAGGGCAAGTTCACATTGTTCAAGTATATTATATTTAATATATTATAAATCACAACAAAAACACTTATTAATAACATAAAATCAAATGAAATATCGAAATTTCTGATAAACAAGTCCATAAAAATGGCTTCACTTTAACAAATTATAGCTCCGTCTGTAACTTTCAGATAACGTTGTAGTTTAACACTATACATTCATTAAAAATTTATTAACACCTACCTTAATGCGTAACTTAAGTATTTCGTATTCTATGTGGCACTATTTCTCAATTTCAAAATCTTGGGCGGATAGAATTTAAATTGGTATGTATTAAAATATTAATTAGATCAACAATCTATTTAATACGATGTGCTAATTACTACGTTTAAATCGACATTTTTATTTACGTTGTTAAAAGGTAGTTACAATGGTAGTACAAAGTATTTCCGCATAATTTTTACTGCAATTCAATCACATATATTGAAGGTTTTTTACGTTATCGCTAATTTATTTTCTTCTTAATTATATAGGTAGATTAACAAGGCACATTAAATCAATATAATGCATTATATTTTCATATTACCATTTTTAATTGAACAGTTATACACTTGGCAGAATCTATTTTACAATCTCTATATACACGTACTTAATTACAATAGTTTACAGGTAAATTATAGAATATTTTAATTTTGTATGGTCCTCTTCAATGGAATATTTCATCATATACTACGGGTGACTATAAACAAAAAGTGACATAAATTGACCATGAAGATGACAAAAACACTAGCTAGGTCCTTTTCAGTAGGAGAAAATTTTCCTCCGCGCTGATTACGTAAAATTTTTAAAGTACTCACATGAATAACTCTTCCTAAATCTATTACCTTTAAGATGTAAGCCACATATTATTTTATCTTCTGTTTTCAACATCGATAATCTCCATGGATCAAAGATTGAAAAATATAACGAAAAAAAAAACTGAGGTGTTCATGTCTCGTTTCATGTTTTTTGTAATTCTCTATTAATAAATGTGATGTTTTTATCTAATTATTGTTTTTAAAGTGTGTATTGCTTCCAGCAGCAATTGCTTATAATTATGAATAATAAATAATTATACCAATTGCTTAATTGAAATCACGCCGACTTTGTGATACAATTATTATAATTATTGAAGCAGGCTTTGTAAAGTACGATTAAAAATTATACTTTAATCAATAAAAGAATAAATAATTATGTAAGACTTAATTAATGGCCTTGGAAAAAAAATCAAATTAAGCTTTTATCGCTATTCATTGAGTCTATTTATAGCTGTGTATTATTTATAACTATTTAAAACTTATAAATACGATATTATACAAGCACATTCCTTGTAACATTGTTTGGCAGTTTAGTCTTTATGACACACAAATATTTGGTATATTTAAAAAAATATTCATGACTGAATTTCAATTACCTCTTTCGATGGACATATTTTTACAATCTCCACATCTTGCTCCATGCATGCAGGTTCTTTTGAACACTATATTTAAATAAAAACGTAAATTAAGTTCTCTATTTTAACAAAATGTATCAACCGCTTAATCGAATTAACCTTCTTCGTGGTTTCAACTGAATTTAAATTTAATATATTTTTTTTTAAATAATACTTTTTTTAAAATACGACATATCACGAAACAAAATTCAATTATATATAACACTTAACTGTAAAAGATTGGATAAAGAATTGCGAGTATAAGAACGCTTCTTTTAATAGTTCTACTAAACAAACTCACATCCTGCTTTTATGGTTCGGATTTTTGGGTTAATTATTTGTATATCACATTATTTATGACTGTCGCAAAAATTCTTCTCTCTATCATTTAATTGAAATAAATAAATTGAAAGATTGTGAAGGAAATGAATATCTGTTAAAATTATATGTTTTAATATTAGTTTGTATTATTTTTCAACAGGTCTTGATGAAACTTGTAAACTGGTTACAAGTATGGGAGGAACGTGTAAAGGTTACATCGTAGACCTTGCCAATAGAGAAGATGTCTACCGAGCTGCAAACTTAGTTAGAGAAGATTTTGGAAGGGTGAGAAAAACAATTTTACTAATGACAAAAGCTTTATTGTAAAATATTTTTTTTGCCTTCTATCAGTTGACTCTGCTCTTCTTCATCATAATTGTCGACCTCCGGAGGAATCCAATCACTCTCATGTTTTTCCTAATATTAAATATTTAGAAAGAGAAATATACATACACATATGATACAACGATAGATATAATTATGTGTATAGAAAAAATCTATATCACGTAAATATATTGACACTTAAATAATATTATATTTTTATTTGACACGTAAAGAAAATTAATTTCAAAATAACCCTAGCGATTGCCAAAAACTTTCCAACAATGGATTTATTCGCATCACGTTTTATGGCCATACTAAATAATCTTTTACTGCTTATATTTCATGGCATATTTATTAATCAAATTCGTTTTTTTATTACATCTGTTCAGTACATGAACCTCAAAAACGTTAATATATATCGTGGCATATTTTTTATGAGGCTTTACCCAAATACTCAAGCCGTTGGGAATTCATGTACAGAATTTAAGTTATGTTTACGAAAAAAATCTATTTGTATGTTGTACATCAACGCAGAACTTCGTAAATTTAAGGTAGAATAAATTACTAAGTAAAATTATACGAGCACTTAAGATAAAACGTGAGTCTTTTCTTACATATATCTACCGAAGTCTTCAAATTAAACAAAAACAATATTACACTATAACAATAATACCCAGTCTAATATTTTAATTAACCTATCATGTTTAAAAAAATACTATTATCAAATGGATTATGCGAATATATTAAATTCAGCTGCACTTTAGTCTGGCCTAATTATAATATCAAATTTAATTCAATTTATAAAAAGCTTTATCGAAAATAGATGTGGGCAAACTTTTTTTGAAAGCTCGTAATCTTACCATACAAGCATGTCATTAAATGAACTGGTTAACCTCAGACATCATATTAAATAATTTGGTGAAGTTATGCAATTTTATGGCGTATTTAATTTTCAATTATAGTCATGCACGTCATATTACGTAGCACGTAATATTTGGCTGGATGTTATTAATAAACAATTACTGACCTTCAACTGCCTCATATTTATTAATCAGAGAGTTTTTTTGTAAGCGAAATTTTATTTCACAAAATATAGCACAAACATCTTTTTATTATTTTACTGTTCATACACTTAATAATATGCATGAAATTTGTAATGATTTTCGTCGCTGGCCGCAATTCGCTTCAAGTAGTTGATCAAAAGATCATCACCCAGCCACGTATACGGGTATGAAAAAAGGCTTCACCGTATATATCTCATAATTTAAACAACTATTGTTTAAGCTTTCACAGCTTTGTACGCTATGAAGGGCAGTGCTTTTAGAACGCAGATACTTACGTGTCAATGGCTAATTATTACTGAATGGATAAATCTCAGCTATGTCAATTGGCCATACGTTGCATCAATTTAAATAAAAAACTTTCTTAAAACTTACTTTTATTACACAGTATATAATACTAACTATCTATTAATGCTAATAAATCTAAAAAAAAGCAGTCCAATAGCAGTTTTGAATGAGAAAAAAACCTAATCGTTAATGTCTCAAATAATAACTGCTTATAAAAACGCCTGGTCTAAAAAACTGTATAATTTAGAGCTCCAAAAATAGCCCAGCCTAATTCCTAGGATTACTCATGGGGTTAATATCGTTGTGTGTGAGTTTTTTTGGAAAAGTTTTTTTTGTCCAGATTTTAGACAGTCACAGGTTGATACAGATAATAGTAATTTTAACGCATTTTCTAATTAATATTGATTGAATTAATTTATATCATGTCATTAATAGATCAGACTGAAATTTTATCATAGTCACTGTTCAAATTGTTTGCAAAATCCTTGATTATATACCATGTATTTCATTTTTTATTGTTTTCAATGTTTATATTGTTAATAATTAGTTGTAGTCTACTTAATGTGCCCACCTTCCACCCGCCCCGTCCTTACACCTGGTTTTAATCAGGCGTATCCTGGAGCTCTGATAGCGAGAAGTAATCTACTTTATTCGTCGGGAGTGTCTCGGGAGTAAATATAACTTTTTGAAAGCAATGAATTCGCCCGTGTGGCAACCATGTCGGATGACCTGATGGGTCCAACAGCTGGTTGGAAGGACTTGAGTAACTCTTTCCGCTCCGTACACATTTTTGGACATTCCTACAGAATGTGATTAGCATACTGTTCTGGACAGCCGCAACGACATGTTGGCTGTTTAACAAGGCCAAACTGAGAGAGCTTTGCGGCAAAACCACCGTGGCCTGTAATAAATTGGCTACTGAAGTGGTCTGGAGTCGGGTTGGTTATCTCCACCTAGTCTGCCACGGTTTTATCGCTGCATCCATGGCCATCTGACGGTGACTTTAGTTAAAGTCTGTTCTAAAAACTATACGTTTTATTATAATTGATAAAATACATAAAAAAAGTTATGTCTCCATCGGTTATCCACGACCAACCTCACGCCTACAAAATCTTGCGTAGATAAACTATTTTTCTATCAAAATAATTTATTATTTTTTAATTTGTTTTGTATCAAAAACTAAACATTTTTACTATAATGTTGCAAGTACTGCCACATTGCAATTCTGTTTCATTTTATAGCGTCAAATAAAAAAATAAAAATTACCTCAAATTGCATCGAAATCCGGTCGTGATTGTACAATTGCCTACCTATCTTTTAGTAATGAGAACGAATTTTCGTAATAAAATAAATTAGTTGAGAACACATTATTTTTAATTTAATATGATTCGTACCACACAATGATTTACGTAATGCAAACAATAATAACATCCGGTAATTTGAGAAAGCAGAGGAGAAAAGACAGGCCAAGAATTTGCTGGTTTGATGGAGACATCGAAGACTTCGTTTATTCGGAATGCCGAATTGGAAAACGGTGACGATAAATAGGGACAGGTTAAAGAAGACATAACTTCAATGTAAACTGCAAGCCAGAAGCTACGGCAGAATTTCGCATTTTTATAGAGTATATTATAAATTAAAATCAATTTAAATCCAAATAAGTAATGAAGCTGATTACAAATGTATCATAGCGTATTGAAAAGGGTAACAGCATGAAAATTAGACTGTGGTGTTTCTGAGAGAGAAACATTATTGCGTTGTTGTGAATCTATATTTATTTTGACACTGACGATAGTATAACATATGATAAATTTTAAAACAAGATTTGTACAATATATACTTTGCAGGAAGAGTGCATTTTTGACTAAAGAAACTGTATGGATTTCCTCTTTTGCGTTACTAGACAATTACGCAGAAGACAACTGCAATCATACACAACTAATCACAGAAATATTAAGGAAATTTACGTAATTTTACTGTAGACGAATATCGATTTTTATTTAAATATTTAATGTAAAAAAACAGAATGTGAAATCAAATAAAACAGGATAAAAGGCAAAAAAATCAATAATCCTTAACTTCCATAAGGCTCCGTCAGTTTAAAATGATATTATATTTATATGTGCTTTTTAAGTGCACTAATCATAGAACCTCACCAATAGTACGTAATTTTATTTTATATTTTACCCTAAATAGTATACAATTTATATTGTATTATATCATGCATGTGTATATTTTTTATATAATTATAATTTCACTCCTGCTTCGCAAAATTTGTCGCTGGTCATCGATTTTGTTATAAGCCCGTAATACGATTAAAATATACATAATGAATGTAAGTATATAAGATATTGTTCATTCGTAAAAATGGAAGAAGTTTTACGATGCAAATGTTTAGCAAAAAAGTGTGAAAACTATTAACTGATTAACATATTTTTCTATTTTCCATTATAATATATTTATCGCTGAATAATTTCATTTCAGTAATCAAAGAGCGATGGTAAATTGCTTACATTTTCAATTTAATTACGTTGGATTTAATAAAAATATATCTAAAATAATCCATGTATTTTCTTAGGTTTTATCGAACTACGAATAAACTGTAAATTTAACTGATTTTGAATACGAATTTACAAATAACGATAAGTGATATCTGTTTTTAAATATTTTAAGTGGTAATTTGTATCATAGTTAAGTGTATTAATTTTGAGATTTGGGGGCAGCCAAGCATTTTATACCCCGCTTAGCATTTTAATTTAAAAAAAATGAAAATTAATGATGCCAACGTCAGCATCTGGAACAAATAGCAAAGACTTATTTTTGTCTGTCGGCACTTAAATTTACTAAAAAGACTAATGGCTTAAAAATTAAAGCTTATGTGTAACTGAAATCTAATAAGTAAATATTTAAAGAAAATATAATCTTCTTCAATCCACAGTAATAACTATTCATCATAATAATTAATGGAATATATTTTTAGATTAACACCCAATATGTATAGTCGCCCAGGTTATTCCAGCAGTATTTAATTCTACCACATATATCATATTCTATTCTTCATGTTCTACCATGTCTAGTCCGAAGTGGAGCATCTGAATCTCAACAGTGTGTAGATGACTACTCCAGAAATGGAGGATATAATATAACAGCATTATATGGACGTATTTGGAAAAAAAATAGGCATCTAGTCCCGCATCATTTAATCTTTTAAATGCTACAGCTGAATGATCATACATCGTATGCATAAAAAAATATATAATCGTCTATCAGAATTACGAAGATCAGAATTAGTACCTTTCCAATATTCGTTTATTGTCCGATACATTTTAAACGTCACTCCGTAAATTAAAGGTTAACTTATTCTAATCGTATCTTTACTTAACACCGTCTTTTCTTAGCTAATTACATATACCTACTGATGTTTATTAGACAAAAATATTTTATATATTTCGATATGACCAATAATATAGTATCACTATAATATATTTTTTTCTTTATGTCTTCTTCCTTTGAAGTTATATGCCGGTTCTATGAATTCACCAAGTCCTTGGAAAATGGTTTAGTAACGGAAATACACATAGGCAATACAATCTCTGTCTGCTTACCTTCCAGGGCCCTTCACCAATCTGTGTGCTGCAAATTAGAGCAAATCGAATCGCTCATTTCAGAAAACATAACTAAAGAATGAATCTTTTCTGTATTTATTTATTGATAGCTGTAAATTTTCTTGATTTACTTCTTACAAACTAGTCTGAAAAAATATGGTTGATTCAATCAAGTACTTTTACGTCTTATACCGACATAACAACATCTCTACATCATTATTATAATGATCATTACAGTAATTATTATAATTATTGTGAACACAATAAATGAAATTGTCCATCGCCATGAAAATGCAGTCAACTATAACTCGAGTACCGATCGCTGATGTATGTAGATTTTCTAACCTGATCAGTTAGTACAGTTATTCTCAATATATTCAGATCATTGCATGTACATAATTATTACTTGTATGACATTATACATTGATTATAATATTATCTCTGCTCCCCAATGCTAGAAGTCAGGTATTAGTAATTTTTACCGCTATAAATTGGTTCTTCTTTTATTCAGGGCCGGGCCATCCCAACATCCATATTGTGCACCGCACACGGACGCCCGAATATAATGGACGGCTTTTGTTCGAAAAAATAAAAAAATTCTTCTTTCAATGCTATTTATATGAAACCAAGTATATTATACAAATATAATGTAAGTGTAGCGTATTATATAAATTTTAGATAATAATATAAAATAATTTGAGGAGAGCTAGAACTTAAAATTTGCTTGTTATAAATCAGTGAAAATATGTGAATAAGTGGTCAAAAAAACTTTTTGCACAAGGGCACCTCCATTCCACGGCGCGGCACTGCTTTGAGTATATTATCGGAAAAAATATCATATTATTCCATTGATATTGCCTTGAGCTCGTTAACATATTGTATATTTTGTAATACAACCAGACATTTACGATGTATATTTTTGATGACACAAACGATCATCTAAACTCTAAACTGAACATTATCTTTATACAAATCAATATATTTGTCTTCCAGTAAAAGCCTACAGATAATATATGTTATATATTGAGGATGATTAAGAGTAAATCTGGGTTGGAAATAAGTATCAAGATAATTTAAATCTTTACGTTTTTTGTATTTATTGTATTTCCCTCGACTGCCTCAATTTCTATAAAATCCAGCCAGTTTGAAATTTGAGTCGGGCTTTAAGAGTTATCATTGTTTTTTTCAGGATCCTCCACAGGTATTTCACAGTGAATTTCATTTTCAATCTGCTGACACCTAAATAAAATTATAAAAAAAGTCCAGTCAGATAATTGTTTTATGTTACTGTTAATATATTAAAAGATAAATTCGTAATTATATTCATGTTTACACATTGTTTGCATGTTTACAACACGAAGATGGTAAACTGGTAATACTGCATATCAAATTATAGTTTAATGCATTTTAGTCCAAAGTTATTCAGTTATAAAACTTATGGACATTAATTTTTATTAGAAAAAAAATGCAATTAATTTCTTTTTCTGACAAAAATACGAGCAATCTTAAACACCAACATGTTAAGAACCTCTGATCTAGTAGATACGCAAGGTTGTAAATGTTACAGGATACTGATCATGCCGGTTTGACCATCGATCATACCAATCATCAACTGCGAGGGCCGATTATATGGCATTTATTTTTTTAGAGCTTCATTTAAAGAGAATATATAGCTATTTACGTGTTCTCTATAATAATTACTATAGCTTTCCAAATACCAATATTAATTACGCTCTAGTGAAAATTAATTAATTGTGGATTTTGAGTCGCTCTTGAAGCATTTTACTCCATGGAATTTAATGTTGAATTTTACTGTAAAGGTGACCAGTAAGACTTTAACCTCTGAGGTTCAGCAAAAGATATTATACTATACTGTGGTTATTAATTGAAATTCATGCCTATGATCGTTTATGGATGCGTAAAATAATTATTGATTTATGAATAGTCATAAATAATAGTTTATGAAATAATTTATTATGAATAGCATTAACATTTTAAATATCATACTCATACTGATAAGAAAAATCATTACAATACGCAGTGTAAAATATATTATTTCCAGTATACTAGATTTTTAAGCGCAAAACGACCGTAAAAAAGAATTCAAAATTTTATAATAAATACAAAAAAATCCCTCAATTACACATAATATGTTATTGACACAGTCAGAATTTTGTTTTGTATTGAGATTTGAATTTTAGGAAGAACATTATAGTAGCTTTTAAATTAATTTTAGTATCTTGAGTGAGGAAGACAATTATCAATAAGACTTAACAATATAAGAGAAGTCAGAATAGAAATTATGCACACAATTTCATGCCAATTAAATTTTTAGGAAATTCCTGGAACCAATGGAACAATTAAAGAATAGTTTTTGTGCATTATATAATATTTTTAACCATGCCCGTTTTAAATATGAAGGATATGGATCTCCACAATCTGATAACTCATCTTTGTAAATTTCATGAATTGATCATCAACAGAACATGTTCGGCTAAAGTTTTTACAATATTTTTGAAAAAAAAAAGCATAGTAGTTCCAACAATTTAATGGATATCTGATTCGTTAGAGTAACCATCCGAAGACAGGAATAACTAACATTAACTGAATACAATACAAACAACCGTAAGTACCATAAATTTGGGTCACGGCAAGTCATTTGTTCTGTTCAATTTTCATTTACACAGAATATGCCTTGTACAAATTAGCATCAACCTCTTACATCTTTCCAAGTAAGCAACATTATCAACTAAGTCCACTCAGATTCTAGACTAAATACTAAGTATTACGTATAACGACATGTGTGTTCTTCAAAGAAAAATACACGTGTTTACCAATTTTGTGTAAATTTTAAAATTTAAAAAATAAATTTACATAAATCAAGACACCTGAATGAATAGTAACAGCATTTTCGATTATTTTTCAACATCTGAAGTGTACCATCGATTATTCGTGCCAATACCGGGATGGGAGAAGCACGGATAGTTTAAAAGCAGGAATAATCCAAACTATGGTAAATATAATATGGATAATTTATCATTACGGAAAAAATATTTTTTGTCAGGCCTGCCCAACCCAAAGTACTCCACGGGCTCTCGCGTTTCTTTAAAAAACTATAAAATAAATTTGTTCCATTATTGGTTGTTCCAATTATTATTTTTTCAATTCAAATGCATAGTAAATAGACTTTTATGTGTGTAGTACTGCAAATTAAAATTGAACCGATCGCAGAAAAGAATTAATTATTTGTATGCTGTAATACTCTGTACAATCCTGGCATAAAATGTTTAAAAATATATTTCGCCAATATAAAAATGTATACAAAACTATATTGTATGTGCCAATATCATGTGATATCGAGCCGAAGACGGCAAAATATCGTATGCATAAAAATTAACTCCACTGGGGAAATATTTGTTGTTTTTAAACTCAGATTACGTTAAATAAACTAATTAAAAAATAAAATTATATGTATAATATATTATATCACACATACATTTTAATTTGAAATTAATTTATTCAACAAAACTTGAGATATTTAAGAAAACGAACCTCCTCCAGTTAAATTCATTTTTAGGCATAATGATTTTTCCTGACTACGGCTCAATATACTCATACATATAGTCATAGATGTACACAATAAGTAGTTTATAACGTAATTAAAAGTTCAAATACAGCTCCTGTGTTTACTGAAGATAGAATTTTCATATCAGGGCCCCTGAAGCTGTAAACAATAATTCGTCGCCCACCAAAAATGTCGAAAATGCCGATAAATTTGAAAGATCATTCAACGAAATAAATTTAGCGAACAAAAAAAAAGTAATTCCAAATTCAGAGAGCAAAAATTTTCAAAAATTATTTCTGAAAATCTCGCGGTCCCCTGTAAAAGACTTGCGACATAATATGGACGCGATCCACCGCTTAGGAAGCATTTTTCTACATCATGGTGTCACACCAAAACTCAACAAACCAATAATAATATCATTATCAAATCATTTACGTGTATTTCCTACACGCATCTAGGAACGAAATATATCAATACAAATATATATTTATTACTATTCAGAAATCCAGGTCAATGAATGGAACCGTTTTTTGCGAAGTTATTAATTTAATAAATTCGTCATCGATTTGGCAACATTTGTTTTTTATACGAACTTTGTTTTCGTTCGTGAAACTTGTCTGCGGTCAACTTGAATAATATAAACGTAGCAGCATGTAAAAAAACCCCCTTTAGCTGTTTCGTTGCCAAATCGGTATGGCCTTGATTTATTTCTCGTCCTTGAATTTTTACTCGCTTTTGGCCGCTCGTGTTTTTTTAACTTACGCAATTTTAGTTGCCCAACCAACATATTATCAAATAATTTAATATTTATATGACCTTCGCTGCACCTATATTATAGGATTACTTAAATAATGATGAGATTAGTGAAATCGTTAGGAAAAAAAAACTATCGTTGTGATATGAAACATACAACATTTTTTAAAATAAAAGCCATTTTAATCTATTGTATATACTCACCGTTCATCTATTTTTCAGTGCATGATATATTTCTATTTTTATTTCATTTAAATAAATTTATTACATTGTAATTGTAGTTGCTTTGATTGTATATTTGACACTTTACGGTTCACACTGTTTTGCACTAAACTTCGCATGCATAATATACTACCAAATTAATGCAGTTACTGCAATTAATGTAGTAAACTCAGGATTCATTTGGGAAAATAGAGATAATACTTGTAGAAGTTTTGAAAAGCTTTAGTGAAATACATTATTATTGATAAAATAAAATAGTTCAATTTCATAACGTATGCAAAGGGTTTTATTTCATTTTATTCTCTTTTATGTTGTAATAATTTGTATGTACACAAAAAACTAAAACGTTTAATTTAGTTAGAAGGCTTATCAGATTTAAATAATCTGGCCCTTCAAATCAAGTCATTAAAAGAAATGTTGAGAAGAAACATGTGTTCAGTGTTGAACGTCTATTTCATAATCATATACCAAATACTTCGTAAAAGTTGTTCCGAAAATAACGATTTAGTTCAAATCAACAAATATAGATTCGTTCACTTAGAATAAACATTAATACTACATTCATTGACAGTCACCCCGGTATGGATAGTGACTACCTATTAGTGAGTGACCAGGACTTACATTCTATTTGTCCAAATATACTGATCTATGGTCTTCGTACTTTATGTATTCTTCATAAAAACACACTTTCAATGATGTCATTAAGAAATAATAACGTTAATCAATATCAAAGAAATAATTATTTTTTATTAAATAAAGGACCAACATGTGCGTGTCCGTATTGGATCATGTCGATATTTGTTTGTTGCAGCGTCAATCACTCGTTTTAATGTCATTACGTCACAAAGAAGAAAAGAGTGAGCATTTTAAGAGGAGGGACAGAATGAATCAGTGTATGGAAGATACTTGCATAAGAATGTCGTCTCTTTTGTTTCTGCCGTTATATCTGCAATACTTGCACTTACACAATATAATACTATCGTACTTTTAATACTTTAATACTCATTTAATACTTATATTTAAAAAAAAATTTCAACTGGGTTGAGGCATCGTATATTTTAGTTTAAGGCGAGCCTTAATATTGTATTTGATAAGTTATTTTTTTATTATTTGTTTCAGGTGACTCTTTTAATCAACAATGCTGGTTTAGTATCAGGAAAAACATTCCTTGAGACTCCAGATCATCTGATCCAGAGAACATTCGATGTTAATATCCTGGCACATTTTTGGGCAAGTCATTAAAAGCAATGAAAATCAACGTTATTTTAAAAATAAAATTTTGAATTTATAAACTATTTTACAATTTTATAATTCAAAAATGTGTATTGATATTAAATTGGCTTATTTTATTACGATTGACTTCATAAGTTTATTGCAGAATCATCTGCTCCATTACAGTGTACATATTTACTATATATTATTATAATAGTAATCATAAAAAAGCACAAAATAATAAATACAACCACAAGTATTATTTAAAATACATTTAGTATCTGCATTTTAGTTGTATGTCACGACCATTTTTGATCAGCGTTTCCCAGGTGGGGGATCGCGATCCGGCAAAGTGCCACAAAAAACAAGATTCCGTAACGCCCAAAAACTCTTGAAAACCTAGATGTAAGAATAACGTTATTATGATTTTTTCAAAATCTAATGTTCATATATAATAAGAAACATAATCATACTTCTCGTTAATAGTACGTTAGCTAAAATAAATTTAACTTCTTTGCATTGTTAAGAGTTTTACAAGTTTTGTTACTGAAAAAATTTGAAAACTGTATGAACATCTATATTTTTTATATTAGATTTGCTTTATCAAAAGATTAGTATAAGTGGTATAGCGCATAACGAAAGAGTATAAAATAACCAGAGAATGGGGATAAATATTTGGGAAAGGCTGGAAATTAACGTATTTTATGAATATACACATATATATCCACATTCATATTCATTCCGAAAGTGGAACATAATATGTATTAATAAATTTTTAGAAAAGATTTATTTTAACATATTTCACAATCGTTGTTAAGCCAATCGCCCAACCCATCGGCACCAATGCGCCTACGCCTATAATTTGACCACCAGGATTATATATATGTATGTTAGTAGCATCATATCAATAACTATAAAATTTCTAAAATTTTATTAATATACGTATAGTTACAAAAAATCCACAGCAATGTTTCCAACTACAATAAATGGGATTTTAGATACTAAGTGTTTAATTGTTCTTTATCGTCACCGATTAATATTATAGTTTATTTAGTAAAGAATTGAGCACGCCATCTTTCAAGATACCTTTCTAAATAATCGATTTTTTCCAACGATCGAGCACACCTAGTTTTTCATTTGTGCTAACCATTAGTTTGTATGAGTTTTTTTGTGGTCGAGCTTCTAAATGTGATGGACCGAACTTTTGTAGTGTATATAATATAATCAAAATAAAATATATTAATGCGATCTTATTCTAATAAATAACTCGTACATGGTAGAAATAGGCATGGATATTATTTTGTGGTAATTTATGATCATATTTAGTAAAAGTGAAGCCAGTCTTTGGTACTCATTATTACATTAGCAACAAATCATAAATTCTCTGAAAACTCTGTATAGCTTTATACGTATTGATATTATAAGCTCCATTGTAGTAGCTCATTAAAACATTAAACAAAATTACAAATAAGAATATTTAAATAATGTGTAAACTACCAAAAATCAAGCTTTCATTTAACAACTCAAAGCTAAATAATACATCTAATTATTATTATTTTCGGGGAGCAACCTCCAACACCAAAAGGCATATGCTTAATCATCCATTTGTATCACATAGTAATGAATGAATTTCAATATATTTGGAAAATATAAAAGATGAAATACATAAAATGCTTTCTGTTGGTATTTTAAAAACTCTTTAATACACATTCGGCACAGCTTAACATAGTTAGGCTGCTAAGTTTGTGATCCGTGGGTTACAATTTCAACTCACGTTCGCAGTGCTTCTCAGAAATAAAAACTGTGTTACATCTTTTCAGACCACGAAGGCTTTTCTGCCAGCCATGATCACAGCCGACGATGGTCACATTGTGACGATAGCTTCGCTCGCAGGCCACGTAGGAGTCGCGAAGCTGGTGGACTACTGCTCTTCCAAGTTCGCAGCAGTAGGCTTCGATGAATCGCTCAGGGCTGAGCTGGAGTCAATGGAAGTGTATGGAGTCCATACCACAGTTATATGCCCATTTTTCATTCAGAGCACCGGCATGTTTGAAGACGTCCATTCAAGGTATTTACATGTTCACGTAATATTAAAGCAAAGCCATTGCTAATAATTTAAAATATAATATACCGAGCATTTTATATTTATTTTTTTATCCGAGTATAATAAAAAAAAACATATTCTTGAAACTAAATAGAAATTTAAAACTGTTTGATTCGTATGATACTACAGCTTCTTTACCCAATTACACTGTCCTATTAAGTAAATATATAGTATCTACATATAATAGGAAATCACACGCAAGACATTATGTTTTAACTAAGCCAGTAGAATGGAAGAGTGCTGAATTTGAACAAAGTTTTGCACGATCAATTTTAATACATACTGTGTAATTATAATGTTTCAGGTTCGTTCCACAGTTGAACTCAAATGAAGTCGCTGATAGAATTATAAAAGCCATCAGAACAGACGAAAAGTATGCTATCATTCCTGGATATCTTCAGTGTCTACTAACCTTCAAATGGTAACTTCTTATTAGATTATAATTATGTAATAATATTATATATAATTTACTTGTACTTACGTATTTTCAATTTTAATTATAATTTACTCATTCATGTAACTTAATTCTTCCCAAACTTTTTCAACTTCCAAAACGCAGCTTAAAATCACATAATGTACTTGGAAAAATGCAAGCAAAAATCTAACAACGATAGAAAGGTCATACGTATCAGGCTCCGCTCTTATGAAAGAGTCTGACTTAACTTTTTAGCTCAAGTTGGTTGAGCGAATACGATGTCAAGTTCAACTTAATATATTTCAGGCACAAAAAGAAGTTTCAAAGCTTTGTGCTATGACATCATTACTTTTTTTTAAATCTCGTATACTAAGATTTATCATTATAAACTAATAATTATCATAGTATTACGTTCAAAATGGAGTATATTATTTTAAATTTATTAAATATTTACATATTTTTCAGAACTTTTCTCAAATATTTATTTCTAATTTCTCCCTGGAACGTGACGAATTACGTCCGTCTGATTTATTTAGATTATTTGCCAGCTAATAACTTAAAATATTTAACGTTCAAGGTTTTTCTTGGGATTTAGTGAAAAGATTTTTTAATTTTATTTAGATTTAAACATATTCCAACCGTTCCAGATAAAGTCTACCTACTTCTTGAAATTATGTATATGTCAAGATTATTGAATCGTGTGAAAGTACTATTTTGTAACCGTGACCGCTTTTCAGAATGTGGAAAATATGTGTCTTCGACATGATTAATTAACTGGAAGAAGTCTACGTACTTATGTATTCAACTTTCAATTTTTTCCAGGATTTTCCCTTGGGGGTGTGTATCCGGTTTCCTTCGCCGACTCGTACCTGATGCGGTACCAGAACATGCTCCGCCCCCTTCAGCGGTATCTAAGGCTCCAATAATAGAAATAGAAACAAAACCTTCATCGAATGAAATGCCAATAAGACGTACCGTCACATCAGAGAGACAGCCATGAAAAGATTCGTTTTCTATTAAACCACGAATTGTATTATACTATTTATAAATTCATTACTTTTAAATTACTTTACAATTTTAAGTCATACGTTCATTTATAAAATTAAATTTACACAAACAATCCACCAAGTAATAAATCAGATAAAAATCTATAAATATATTAAAAGTAAAGAGGTAATCAATAGTACTACCTACAGTTTTACTAACTGTCATAGTCGATTAAATATTTATAGATACATAGAATGTTTACAATATTTATATTTTATCAAAAATATTGATTAATTATTTTTATTTATTACAATTTTAATAACAAAAATATTTTAAATGTTTTAATCAAAATCTGTCCATTTTTTTAAAATTATTTTTTATACTTCATTTATATCGCTCATTTAATCCAACAATGTCATAAATAAATACTGACGTTTTAAAATTATTTTCATAGACGTGGTCGATTTTTACATACTTTTCACGCTTAAATTATTATTCTATTTAGTTATAATCACTTAAATATTGTATCATTTTTAGTGGAATAATAATAACTCGTTTCAAATACGTTTTCTAAAAAACAACATCTCTTACTTATGATATTGCTGTATTTAATGAGCGATATCCATATTGAAATGTCTCATTTTTCATTAACTATCGAGTGCTTGATCAAAGCTTATGTTCGGCTAACTGCTTAAAGCTGCTGTTCACTTAACCTATAGAAAATAATTAACATGTATTTGGCTACGTGACATAAATTCAATGAATTGATCGATTTGCTAATAACCAATCCTCGATAACATAGCAACATTTATCTTCACATTGTGACGGTAAAAGGTTTTTTGTATAGGTAAAGAACGTTTTTTTATTTTGTCTTCTAATATAGAGAATTTACTTAAGTATCAAATAGTATATCAGTCAGTCACACAATTTAACGGTAATACTATCAGTATATATAGACAAAAATCAGTATAAATACAATAAAAAAACTATTAAAATGATGTTGCTCCTGTGAGCAAAGGGCTTCAGTCCACGACCGAATAAACTGATATATTTTTTTTATATTCGATCTGACCCTGCATGAATTCACATATCGTCCCTCTAAAGGTAAAACTCATTGAGTGCATTTTTGGCCAAAATGACTTTCTTTGATAGATCCACTAATTTTTACAAGGCCTATCGTTAGCAAAAAATCAGTTTGACGATACCTATCCTAATAACGGAGAAAAAAACAGAAGAGTGTAACATGAGAAACGAATTTTATATCGAAAAAAATATCTTAAAACCTCAATATCTCAAAACTATAAAAATGCAGTTAATGAGATTTACCTTTAAATGCGATATGCACGTATGACAGAAATTTTATAATGCAAAATTAAATCGATATTTTTTCTGTAAATACGAATCCTCGCGGATGTTATTTTACCTTTTAACTTATATTTTAATCGTATGCTTTATATGTTAATGTACTTAATTAAATTGTGATTATAGTTATACAAATAATATTGAATTCAATAATAAATTTTAGTATTGGTTGATTTTGGTACCATACCTCAAAATGCGTATTCAACTTTTTTTTTATACAAATGTAAATCTGCTTACTATACTTGTATCACTTAGTTCCATTAAAAAAATATGTGTACGCATTTTATGCTCAAGTGGTAGTCAAAAATATTGTATTCCAAGCATAACGTTACCATGTATGTCCCATAGAAAACAATATAATAAAATTATACATTATGTTTTTTTTTAATACATGAAAATACTTTTTTTTAGTTTTTAATCTGTCGTTTTATTTATTTAGAATACAAAAGTAAGTTATTGTAAACTTCGACCAGCCATTCTCAATACATATCGCACTGTGGAAAGAAAAAGTACGTTACCTACACAGACCAAATTTACAGGATGCACAAAAAAGTATAATTAATAATTTTAGACCAAATTCAAAATATTAAATAGATCCAACCACGAAGATTAAAAAATCTGATATTATTTTTACACGTTTTTTGTGAACTTATAGTTGAGGCTATTATTTACGGCTTGTTCCCAAAAACATGATTCGCGGCAAAATGCAATAAACTGTTTTACAT
>JAGVSQ010002025.1:0-26349 GCA_022683975.1 Rhyacophila evoluta | reverse complement strand
TCTCTGCAATGTGAAGACGTCTTGACAAATTATTTTTCACGAGAATTGTTTGTCATCCAGTTACTCAACTCAATGGACACCCAGTCCTGCATTTTTGGATTTTTAAAATCAAACAGAAGGGGAAACGAACTTGTACTTCCCGGATATCTAGGCGCGCACGCTACCAACTACGCTAGCAACTATGCTACTGCATAAACAATGACAAACAGTGATTTACTATTTTAAAATGACTTATTTTTTACTGTTGGAAAAAACCTCTTAAATCAAGAAGTGTTTTCTTTTCATTTCCATTAACACTGCTAGTGTAATTACATCAATTTGACAGTTAACAGTAGACCCGTGGCACTGGACTTTTCAGAGATAACTAGAGAATGAAGATACCAAAAATAAATTTTAAATAATTAATAATTGATAAATAATTTTGTAAGTTAATTAATCGTTAAACAAGTCAATCTTGTGAAAAACGTAAATCATTTATTCACAAACATAACATGCTGTATATTTTGTGTGAGCATGTTTTATAGGTTTGATAATAAAATGATGTGAGAAATCACTTGCCAGGCGAACGTCCTACATAGATCAAATCTTCGGCGGATGTAACACAGGGTGTTTTATTTTTCCGGCACCTATTTTAACAATAGTAATTATTATTTTTATCTTGCGCATGTAATAAAATTGTAGCCATGACCTTTCAGATGGTGAAAACATGATGTATAATAATTGATATTATTACATACAAATATCAGTTAAGCACGTCTCCTTTTTTTGCTCGATCTTTTCTTACGATAATTTATATCACGATTGATAACTTCATCATATCAGTGACATTTGTTAAATGATATTATTGATATTTTATAACAAGAATACTTAAACTAACTAAAATAATATTTAAAAAATAAATATGTTTTTTATATGAATTGCCAGCGTTTATATCAACCATTTCCTTTGTGAATATAGAATATATCGTCTCTGTTAAAGAAATAGTCACTAACTGACATTTTTCCCAAAATCGATTTTTTTTTTGCTGAAATTAACTAATGTCTGAAATGTGTATAATTTACTTCAATAAATGGCTAATAACAGAGAAAAACAATGCACAAATTCCCTGATTTTAATACACAAAGTAAACTTTAAACGCGATTATCTTCGCAAAGTGTTTTTGCGAGTTAATAACTACCTAATGTGGCCACCATCTACCTGCTCCGCCCTTACGCTTGGTCTTAATCAGGCGTATCCCAGAGTTCTGATATTGAGAAGCGATCTACTTCATTCGACGGAAGTATCCCGGGAGTAAATATAAATTACCCAATACTTACTCGTATATATACAGATCATTTTTCAGGAAACTGGTCATCAAGCAATATTGTTCAACCCGAAGGTATCCAGTATTGTATTTTAGATAGTTATTAATCTGGTAGATGTAGCACTCCAATTCACAATCTCCGTTTTTGGGGCGCATAAGTTAATTGTTCGGCTACCGAAGAGACAAACTTACATACATTACCAAAAAGATATTAGAGCTTTCCCATATCTAAATCTAACGGTAAAAATCTCTGATATTTAATTCGTTTTACCAACCGTAAAAATTACATTTACTACGCTTTTTTAAAGTTATTTTACTTTTAAATTAGTTAAGACACTTGAATAATTATATTAAGTGAGTGAGTATGCGCGCTTGCAAATCACTATCGGAGGTCGTGGGCTCAAATCCCATTGCTGTATACAATCTATAAGGATTAATCTTTTTCTCTTTCTTCTTTTTCTTCTATATCCGCTCCCTAAGTGGAGCATATGGACACCACGTGCCGCCTCCAAGAATCCCTATCGCCTGCCAGTATTCTTGCGTCCTCCTAAGTCATACCTGCATCCCGCAACTCCGCCGAATACATTCTATAGATAATATTTAGCGGCCTTCCGGAACGCTGACAACCGGCTGGCTTAAAAAAGGCAGATCAGGTTAAAACTCTCTTGAGGCATCCGCAATATGTGGCCGAGCCAGTTCCAGCGTCACAGCTTTACTTTGTCAGTGATTAGTGGCTGCTTGGTCCATTCTCATCCACCGCAAGCACCTACTCTTAAAGCTCGGAATACGGTTGTTTTAGGCCTTTGTTGGATGCCACGTTTCACAACCTTAGAACAGCACTCATATAATCCATGTTTTACACAAAGAACGAACACGATTGACAAAATATATGTTCTGAATGAGTAATGTATTGATTTTTTTATGTAGCAACGGGACTTGGACCCAGTACATCCAAAAGCAATCTACAAGCATCTATTTGACCACCGAGTCCAGTTTATTATACACAAAAATTGTTACGTCAAACAGTTTTTGATAATAACATTATTTTTATCTGAGATCCTAATATTTCTTTTTATAAAAAGTTAAATGTTTATTAAATTAAAAACTAAATATTCAAAAATATTCACGAAAATATCCAGGAAAGAAATAAATTTTAATATTTATACAATATATTGTCGTTCCAAAAATAATCTTATTCCGCTATCGATCAAATAATGGAACCAGTGTTCCGGTGTGGATTTCCTAAAAATGCATTCTTTTACAAGGCAAAATCGTATCCCATGACCGTTCATATTATTTTTTATTGAATACATTTTAAAATCAACTTATTCTTACTTCATTTGTGATTTAAGTTTTTTACGCTTTATCGATTACGAACAAAAATAAATCCAGAATAAAATTTAATAGAAATCAATGATTTTTTTCGTTAGAAATATTCTTGAGTTCCGCACTTTATATAAGTCTTTATAATTAATACTGATAGTGTTGAATGACAGTTTATTTTAATATTTATTTATTTTGATCAGTGAATTTTTCAGCCTGAACATCCCAGAAAGCGAATCCTGGGTCATAAATAACGATACATTGTACTCATTAATTAAAATTTTAATCAATTTTGTGTTTAACATGATAAAATTGCATGTTATAGTTAGAAAATGTATCCCAACTGTATGAAGTTTCATTTTTAACACGACAAAATATATTTTTTTTTCATTTATAACGTGTTTTTTAGATATTTTGATTTAAGCGTTTAGTGATCAGAGAATAATTGATGAGTCTATTATATAACTCATAACCTCCAGTGTGATACACCAATAGATATTATGAGCTATGATATTATAATCCTCAATTGATAAATTTGAAAGAAAAATAATTGATTTTATTAAATATACAGGGGTTTTATATTAGAAAATAGTGGAAAAAGTATCGATTTATGATTTTTCTAAATTTGGTGTTCTAAGTAAACGTTGAATCTGTTATAAATAAAGAGCCTAATAAATATACCTACGATCCACTCACCCCGTTCTTGCATCCGGCTATAATTAAGCGTATCTAGAAGAACTAATATCGAGCATCTACTTTGTTTAACAGGAATATCTATGAAGTAAATTATAATTCTTACTGATTGCCCAAGACGTGTGTCATTTGATGTTCAAGTGTACTAATTATACTGCCCTACTAATTAAAAACATCATATATTGTGTGTACTTCCTTGTTTAGATATTGTGTTTTTACTTAATAAGGCAATATAGTTAAATAAGACTTATTTTTAGAAATCATCACGCTCGCTATATGAGTATATGGCGCCGAAAAATAGTCGTGAATAAATTCGATGGAAAAAATTTGCTACACTGATCTGTAATATAACATGTTTTGAGAAGCCTCACAAAAATTCCGTCATATATTTTCGATACATCCATGTGTTGATTTGAATATCATAAAATATTTATAATCTTTTTAGGATAGTAAAAATGGGCTGTTTCATATGGTACAAATAAGCCGCAATGTTGCTGTAAATAACATATTTATATTTCTCAGCTATAAGACCCACTTATTCCTTGCAATAAAAAACAGATAAATATGTTATTTGTATTAAAATTTTACTTTAACTTGTTCAGTTAACTGCAAAACTGGTTAGGTCCTTGAGAACGTGTTCCAAGTATTAGATTAATAATTGTGATTTATATCTCCCCGAGCGATTTTATTGCAAAACCGGTTACATGCATCTCGTAATTTATAATATTTAACGTTATTTATTTTTTTATGTTGGCTTCCTAAAAAAATATTTTTTATTACTTATTATCGTATCGACATTAAACGAAGCTTTCTCCTTTTTTACAACCGACACTTATTATGTGATAATGTTATGTATATTTCACGTGTTTGTACCGAATGGAAATATCCTGTCAATAACTAATAGAGTAAAAGATGTGTGTGTATATCAATTGCGGTGTTTAAGACGCCGTTATTGTTTATATATTTATTTTATTCGTCTATTACACAAGCAGAATACATATTTTTTCAATATCCGCTCACAATATATAACATAACGATCTCGAGAATGCGAAAACTTACTTATCTTGAAATAAATATTGTTCTTCACCATTATATGTTAGCATCATATTACAAAACAAAATAGACATATATGTTCTGCATTTTAATTTTAAAATTCCATGAATCTATATATTGATAATACAAATCTATGATTATGTATAGAACTGGAATCAAACATAAAATTCTCTTTAATAATGTGCACTCTAAAGTATTATATGTGAATACTACGGATCTTTACGGTGTATAGATTCATCTTGATATTATTTTTTCTCAAGAATTAATTAACAGTTAATTAATATACTCATATAAAATGAAAGTGTTTCATTTAGATATTTGTATACAACTGGTGGATTTGAACCTACAGCATTCCAACGTCCGATTCCGAACGATTTACATGCACACGCTTATAAATATGTGATTTTTAAAGCTAATTTTACAGTTTAATTAATTTTTCAGTTCGTATTAATTCGCAATTAATAAAGTTCTAACGTTATATAAAATTAATGTTGACTTTTATTTTTAAGTATGGTAATTGAAGTAACTGTATATAATTTTTATTAGGAATACATATTTTAAATATGTATATTTGTATACCACGTTTAGTCGAAATTTGGAATATGTATCCACCGTAGAAAGAGAAAAGGACGTAATCCACACAGAACACATTTTACATCAGAAAACGTCTAATGAACGATTGAGTAAAAAAAAGTCAACATTTTAACTAGACACAACTTTGAAACGGTGTTTTATTTACTCAATATGACAATAATTTAATTTACAATTATTTAAGAAAAAAACAATTAAGTTGATAATGTTTTCTTGGTCACAAATTTCACAACCCATCATTTTTTCAAACGTAATCTTAATTTAGATACTAATTTGGCATTTTTGCCGTACATTCTTATCTGTGAACACGTATTAAGTCATATATATATATTGACTATGGAAAAAAAGCTATTTTGAAAAACTGAGGGTTACGTATTTTTCCCTATTTACAGTCGTATGTATATCCACAACCTAAAGCCGCCTATCCTTGAAGGATTGTATAACTATGATTGCTCATCAGCTAAAACTCGATATGGGCATTACTATTTCTCAGAATTCTTACTACACAAAACGCGCAGTTAGCGCAGTAAAACAACTTTGCCATGAACGGTGTTGAACATCAAAATCGTATTTGAATTCAATTTGTGTCAAACTTCCTCGACGCTATCAATAATATTTTAATAATTTATATGCATTACATCTCATTGTAAAGATTGTTATTACTATTATTCGCTGCTCACTTAGGTTGCGCAGCCTCGTTTCTCGATCGCATACTTTATCACAAGTTGCATATGTACATTTGATAAAACGCGCAGATCGCGAGTCGTTCGTTTTGACCACTGTATTGTCTTTACACATCGACTACTAAGGTTTGTCCGTTGTCAATTGTTGTTCCGGTTGAGATGTTACTTAGGTACTAGTAACAATAAAATTATTATATTTATTTAATGTGTTGGATAGATGTGTATACGATTGTTGTTTCTATTTATATACCTACATGTCTATTGAGACTTATGTGAGACCTTTTACAGTGTGACCACAAGTTTACTTCCACTAGTCGACAAAGTTGAATTAATATATTATTTATATTTACGTGTATATCACCATACTTTCCTTATTACGTGACAACTATGCCTAGAATTAGTATAGATTGAGGATATTATTAGCCTTCCGCAACGCAGCTACGCATGTCTGCCATTATTGCAGCTCTGGTAATAAACTCATGGACTACTTTCAAACCTATGTCTGACCTATGTTTTTAAAAATCTGCTGCTCAAGTTCAAGTCAACATCACGATATAAAATTTCAATGGTGACCCATCCAAGTAATATCAGTACGCAGTATTATTTATTTTTCTGTGATAGAACATGAAACATTTCATTCTAAATGTGGAGCATAATCTTTATGTGAATACTTATCTTGACAAATTATTTTTCACGAGAATTGGTTATCAACTAATTGTAGTTATATTTCTTAATTTTTATATATAAAAAATGTATGCATCTACAAGATTTGAGCATGATATCTTTGGTTCCGAAACACACGAGCGTAACACCTCAACTAATACGGCTACATTGTGATCAAAATCTGTAGTAAATTATATAAAAATAAGGAGACTTTGATCAATGCAATAATAAAATAGGCATTTAGGTCGCTTTAAATTACTGGGCGCACTGTACCTTCACTCTCGCCGTATGGAAACAAATGTGGGAGTCAGCAGCAACGTATAGACAATTACAGAGTCGCGGTTGGTCGAGCTGGAAGCGACCGGATGCGACCGTCACGACAAACCATTACACCGTGGAAATAAACAATTCTGTCGTCTCAAAAATGGCATTTTTTTCTCGTATTTTTCTTGTTATTTCACCTTCTTTAGTTTTGCCTTCGAAACTACAGGTGAACCTGCAAAAATATTCCCTATCTATACATTTTTATTTAAAATATGATATGTCGAGTATTAGCACATTTATATTAAATAATACATTGAATACATTTTACTACAAACGAACCTTAATAAAAATGGATCATTTAATATGTCATAAATAATGGCTCTAATATACATCATCTTCTAAAGACAAAGGGGTTCTATTCTTATTTTTAATCAATATATAAGGATATTCTCTAATAATGTGCTTGGTATCATGTAATTAATTACATAAGCAAGTGATTGTGTAATATAGAGTAGAAAGAACTTTGATGCCAAGTTATCATCTAGATAAGAACGGAAAAGTCCAACAATCTATATCCATGCTATTTCCATGTGCAAGCAGTGGCGTAACTACCAACGAGGATGTGAAGCAGTTGCTCCAGGCGCACAAATCATTGGGAGCGCGAAATTAGTAGTTAGCGTGAGAGCTAAAACAATCGAGAAACTATAATTTCTAGAAGGAAGTAAAAAAATTTGTTCTTCACCATTATATGTTAGTGATGCGATTAACGCGAGGGGTATTTACTTAACATTTATTCAAAGTAAACCTATGGTTCCGCACGAATCTTACGTCTCGATTGACACTGCAAAATGCCTCAACGTATAAATTCGCACTGCATAACTCTAACATACTGTGCATCTACCTGACATCTGTTTGTTTTCTTGAGCAGCTATTCGTAGTGCGTGTCGGTGCCTCAAAGGCATTCTGCAGCGCCCTTCTCCAATACAAAAAACGATTTGTTTAGTCGTACGCATTCGCGTTCGTTGGACGCACCACTATTCGATCAGCAGGATGTATCTTTGATGGGAATCGTTTCATCAAAACGACGTTCTCACCTTCTCTCTTCGCGTCATCGAAGACTTAAAGACTTCACTCAAGCAACAATTATAGCAGACGTAAAAACTTCCTTCTATATCACATTTCTTCTTAACATTATACAGTTCCATTTTTTAAACTCCTAATTTACTTCATATCCGCTCTTCAAAAATGCTTTGTAGATACAACAAATCGTCTTTAAAAATTCTTCTCGCCAATATTATCGCATTTTCCAATACATGAAAGACATCAGAAATGAACTGTTTTGAGATGAGACTGTTATGTTACAAAGATTTTGTTGAAGTATAATATTTGTAGAACATGGCCAAATCAAGTTTAACGTCGTAAATTTGAATCTTTACTCCAGAAGTAATGAGTGTTATACAAGTATTTTACTATCTATTTGATACTATACTGTCCTAGAAAGTTAAATACGGTGTCTTTCATGTGATTCTATATGTATATACTATTTGTTTTACTTAGCAAGACAGTATAGTTGTTCCAAAGAGATGTATCTTGACAGCATGTCTCTTTATTTAATAAAACTATTGAATAATCATTAGTTCAATTGACATATGTAATGAGTAACTTTCTTATTCACGTTAATTTGTTATTTAATCAATTAAAGCTCATCGTAAGTATGCTAATATATCTCGTGGTAAGAAATCTTTTAACAGTATTCTCTAGTTCTACAGATTTCATGTATTTGCGTTTCACTATAACTTACCTATAAGGCTTAAGAGTAAAAATTGGAACCATAACTTTATCTAGCTATCATGAATTAGCTCTCACTTTATCAAAGCGAGTAATAAAAATATACTCCGGGCAATCCAAAACCTCAACGAATAATATTTAAAATTAATCATTATATTTTGTACCAATTCTTTTACATTTTTCACATATTATATAATAGTTATAACAATGAATTAGGATTCCTTGTTATTCAGACATTTACTAATGTACACTTAACAAACTCAGCACTTTACAGTACGGCTACCATATTTCGTATAAATAAATATTTTATCCGACTATCCGTTTATTACAATATAAACGTTTGTTTCGTCACACTTACTTAAAATAACATAATAAAATTCTTTTGACTATTTTGTGTATAGTTAGTTATATAGAATGTATGTATGTTTAATCAGTATCATTAATAACATTTTGCTGGATGTCAGGATTTCTAGTTTACATTCGAGCAATTTTATTGAAAGATGAACCCTTTCGATGGCGTTTGCATAATAAAGGGTCTCGTTAAAATGAAATCTGATTTCTCAATTAGGGGATCAAAAGGGTTAAAATGCTTGTATATATTTGAAAAACCACTTTATGAATGTATAATATTTGATGACATTTGCGTATAGATGCTCATTTTTTATGCATATATATAAACTGGCTACAACAAGCGTTGTGAATATCTCCGGAGAAACCCTGCTTCTTCTTTTCCAACTGAGGGATTTTAATATTCTGAAAGACTTCTAGCTACTATCTATAATGTATTCAACAGAGTTATTGGACGTTGGCATAACTTATCAAAAGCAAAAGTTTTAGCGGCTAACAGATAACCATGAAAACACCACGTAATGGCATATGCTCCTTATGCAAAATGGATATTGATAAAAAAAATGAACATAATATGTCTCGAAAATTTATCTAAAAAAAAACAAGAAGATGTCAGAATTCTACAAATTTTAGACATACTGCGCTTTGTAGTACTCATGGATTACATATTACTCGATGACTTCAATTTCCCAATGACTATCTCTCGTACAAGCAATATTTGTTACTTATCTGACTTATTTGAGATGGTTTATTACATTTTTTTAACTATTCATGATATATTTTGCATCTGTTTTTTTTTAATTATTTGAACTTATAGATACTCATTCTTTGTGCCGAATCTTCTTGAAGAATTATTTATTACAATCCATCAAGGCACGTGTTTTAATAGCAATTATCATATTGATATATCGAAGCTATATACGTATCTAGAAATAAATTCTAGTGAATAGCCTTGTTCAGTTACAGATTCCGTATTTTATAGATGAGTAATTTTCAGATCAAAATTACATCTCTCGTATCAGAGAACCCTTCACCCCCCATTCGATCGCTGCCCGCCACACCCCCGCTAATTTGGCTGCCACGTGACACCGTTCGATATACCAGACGCAGACCTTCCAAAACATGAGACGTTTCAGCGAATATTGAAGGGATGCTAATTGGCTTTGTGTTACAAGAACTGTTGTTTGGTTTAGGTTTAGGAAAATCTATAAAACTGAGAATACTGAAGATGAAAAAGCCACTGCAAATTCATCAGCTGCTGATCAATATATAATATAATACTATCCACTATATACCAGTGGAAATCCATCGATAAGAAAGCTTCTAAATGATACTGAACTCCAATTCTGACTAACACAAATTAAAAAAACTTTTTATGTTTGTCGAATCAATTATTTAGTTTTTAAACGCGTGCACTTTGGGAATAAAGCTCTTGTCTTCTAATCTCAATACTACTCAGCAAATAACCATGTCATCAAAAATTCATTGAAATAAAAACAGTCAAAAACATGGCTTTAAAGTTTTGTTCATACACTGAATCAAAGACATATTTTTATAAATATTAACCCAGGCCAAAAATGGCCGTAAGACAACATTAAATTTATCTGTCATGGCAACAGATATATAGTATCATAAATTCCACATTTTATAATTATCATAAATTCAAAGATGCATAGCTAGATGCCCAATAGGTATATAACTCCCGAACACTTGACCACGTGGCAACATAAGTCTCGGGTAATTTGTGTTTACAATCAAGACATTCACGTCAAATAAAGTATACTGTTTCTAGATATCAAAGCTCAGGGATACGTCTAATTAAGACCAGATGTAAGGAAAGAATGTGTATTATGTTGAGACATTGAATGACAAGCAACTTTCGTAAAAGACAGACAATTTATCTATACAAGTATATCCACTGTAAAGATTTTATACTCTAGATTTGGAACAAACATGGTAAAAATTAATGTGGTGCCTTAAATTGTTCGGTGGATGGCACGTGCGTTTTTGATTAGTTTTATATTAAAGGTTGCGGATTTATATGTGATAGCTAAATCGACTAATTTACGTGTATTTGCGATTTTTACTATAGCTGTTTTTTAGATTTGTAGAACAGATGATATATACGACTAAAGAGGTTACTATACGCCACACAACCTAAAAAATATTAAACGATTTATTTATACTACCAGTTACGGGAATATAACCTGTTAAATTAACTATAACACTTAGCAACACATTTTTTTATATAATCAAGCCGCATGCAGTTTCATTAAACGTTACTTTAAAGTTGTAGAACACATGAATACCAGGCTGAAACGTAAAGTAAAAAAATATACAAAAAATACATTAGTTACACACGATAAAGTTTTTAAATACAATAATACCACATAATTAAACAAACAATTTAAATTAGGCAAATTGTTATGATCCGTCCCTCAATTTAGTCAAGCGCAACAATAAATTTATTGTAATAATCATTTTAAATGCTGGCCGGTCAATAAGGCTGTCGGAATAATTTGGAACTATGTGTTCCATATTTCCAAAGGGTTATCCAGCGTAAGTGATAGTTAAATTGTTCGTTTTGTTAACCGTTGTATTGCTATATAAGGGTGGCATATGTAGATAGTTGAAAGTAAATACATTTCTTGCTATTTTATTTTATTGTTATATATTTACTGCACACATCAGACAGGTAATTATTCATTTAAAACATTATACTCACAACAAATCAATCAATTTTACTACATTTTTTTTTCAACTCAGATTGAATATGTATATTATATAATAAATATACATGACAGATAATTATTGTATTGCAAAAAAAAACATTAGTCCTTTCTAGAGAATGATAGTTTCGTTGATAGTCATTTCTAGTGATGATAAAGTATTGGTTATTCAATGAAATGGTGATAGTTTAGCAATCAGTACTATATCGTTCCAAATTGTTTTTCATGTAACGAAACCTATTAACCAAATTGCAGTTAACTGAACAATAAAACGTAAATATGTGAATTAGATTTTGTAATTAAACATGTTATATAAAGCTCGAAACTGTAACAATTGTAAGAATATATCTGACAAATCAACAGTGCTCTAAAATATCATATTATATAACTTTATATTTGAAATCATAGTTTATTTATCTTACATTTCAAATAGCCAGTAATATCTACCGATACAATAATGTGATACGGCACATAGGTACATAGGTACGGAATATCAAATAAAACCGAAAAAAGCCAGCCAATGTAAAGAATAATAAAAGAAAAGCCACGCATTTTCCACTACCCCTGTCCTCCCTTGCCTAACCTCAACAGTTATTTACGTCTGAATATTTAGGGATGGTCATGAAATTGAAATAATGGGATACGTTACTATAAATAAAAATTGATGCATTTTGTTACTAGAGAATTATTAATTGATTTTTAAGTAATAATAATGTATTATTTCCTAGGAATAACATACGTAGATGACTGATACAGATATTTTAGATGTCTGCTATATTTAATTCCTGACCAAATCTTTAATATTATTAACGGATATATACTATGGCAGAATTTATTTGAAATATTTTTATATGTGATGGATGGTGAACAATAATGTGCCTCTTTCGTATACTATATTTTTAACTCTAGCTGTGAAACACGTGGATTTGTACAGTGTGAAGATTTATCTTGATGAAAAGCAAAGTGTAACTACTCAAAATTGCGTATCAAAGACTGGTTCAGGAGACAGTTAATTTTAAAGTATATTATGAATTAAGTAAATTACTAAAGATATAAAAATATATTTTAAAAAACACAAGACTAAAAAAATTCAATAATTATATTTTGTCCAGTGTGTAAAAGTAAATAAAATTCGATCATTAATGGCATCAGTCATTTATGTTAAGTGCCTTATCATGTTTATTCTACTCGATCACAGGGTTCGTCTATTTTTTTCATCCCCTCTGTAAAATGTTTGACATGGCGTTTGCGGGCTAGCCTATTTGTAGGAGCGTGTTGAAATGTTAAAAGTATTAACCCTGGTTCAGAGGATTTCAACTTAAGGGTTGTAACAACAGAATTATTTATTAGACCAATCATTAAATAACATTTAGCATAATTTTGGTAAGTATAGTAATGAAGCAATTGGCTTATTGCTTACCCACTAATATCATATTTTAATGTTATTAAAAAACACACATAATATATTTGTTTGTTAATAATTTCGATTAAGAAAAATAATCATATTCCTAAAAAGAATAAAATAATTATAGAACTAAACAACCATACCAACACACTTCAATTATGGAAATTATAGATATCTAATAAAAATATCCATTTAGATGTGATTCGATAGATACATGCAAAAAACTAATCATATACATTTTAAATATATATTTTATATCTAGGGCTTCTTCAGTAAATTAATTAGCGCACGTGTGCTTCTGAGATTAAGGTCATAAGTTTGTATCCCGTAGATTTGTAAGGATTTAAGAATAAATTAATAATTACGGCGAGTAATTATCATAAAAACTGTATCTCAGTGTACGTGTGTACGTTTAACAGCCAGCGTAAACACGTGATATTTGACAGTTATCTTGATTATTTATAAAATTCATTTTACTGGTAATTCTGTAAAAGTATAGTCCAGTGAATAAATACATAAAAAAATCCGAATTCATGTGTAGTAGGTTAAGCACAGGACATTCAAGATCGGGAGTTTACATGATAGCTTTCATAATGATACGGTTTGAAGAAAGCTCATTGTTTTTGACTTAATAGCCAATAGTAATGTCTACAGATAAAAATTTAAGTAAATATTAAACCAAAATGTTTTATATATCTGCTGAAGAATGGTTGGGAAGGGGTGGAGTCAAGCTGTGGGGCTAAATTCTGTATTCCGTGACGTACAGGCAGCGCCACCGTCGACCAACTTGCAGATTAATAAATATTTTATATAAAATACTTTCACTTTTTTCCACCACCACAAAAGTCTACTACAAGAAGAACATTTCTGTCTTTCTTTATTCTAAAAACAAACCTCATTAATAAATTCAATTGCGAAAAATACGCATTGTGAAAATTTGATTTCATATAACGTCCCCTTAGTACTAGATCTAGTTTATCTGCATTAGACATTTAACTCTTTTTGTCATTCATTTGAAAACTGTAGATATCATATAGAAATGTTTATTTAAATATACGACAACTTTTACATATTGATAATTTAGATATGCCTGTTCTGACTCCAAACAGAGATTCAAAAATGTGATTTTTCAGTACGATAATAATATTTTCACAAACCGCAGTTCTGCAGTAAGGCAACGATATGTATATAATTAAAAAATAAGTCAATGCAAATAACTAATACATCAATTAACAAAAAATCGATAATTTTATGTTTATACAAGTATACAAAAACTTTATTTATCTTCTAATAGCGATGTTTCGTAAGATTATTTTGTTGTTCAATTAATAAGTGAACAACTTAACAATATTGTGTGAATTATGAACTACCATACAGCATACACTGTTGCTTGTGATTAGCTTAGCCATAAATAATGCTAATTCTAAATAATTTCCGACTTCATTTTCTTAATCTTCATGTATAATATAAATGCTGACATATTTTTAATTATATCATAAATGATTTAATTAATTATTTTGATTATTATATAGTTTTGTATGATATGTCTAGAGCAATTTATTGTATATGTAAACTTTTCTCGTTTATAAAACATTTTCGGTTAAAATCCATCATAAGAAATGAAACCGATTTAGATAAAAAATAATGTGTACAAAAAGAGTATACAATTCATCGTAAATATATATTATATAATATATGAATGAAAGAATTTTTCAAATACATTTTACTTTACTTAAAATTTATCTTATTTAAAGAAAATCTAAGATTAAATATGTCTTTCTTTACCTTACTTTTTAATCAATTCATATAAGATGCGATTTTTAAAACCAAATTCTGAATTATGCGAAATAGAACATCCAAAAAATGCGGGATTTGTATTTTATTCGTGATAAATGAATTAAAAAAGTTTTATATACATGTACGTTTTCACAGTTAGGTGCTAAAATATTAATATAAACACTTAAGCGTGCTTCCGTCGGAAAACAGAATAACAAAATATTGGAATATTTAGCTTGAAGCGACGGAATTTTTTTTAAAATAGCAACTTAAATAAATCTATAAAAATACATTATGTTTCAAAAGTATTTATTATTGTGAATATCCATATTAATATAACAGGGCCCAATCATCTCAGCGGGATATGACTGCTCATAGCATTAGCAAATAAGCGCTAATGTAAAATCAGCGGGAAGAAATTTCGCTCACAATAGGCCCTTAATTTTATTTGGTTTTCTATATAAAATTATATTCTCTAGTTATATACGCCTACTTAACATTATCAGTGACGTGGGATATTAGGGTTCACAATGTACACTCCGCTGCTAAAAAGTGAAAAGAAATAGTTTCATCTATTTGTACAGTAATTTAAGCCAACGTAATTTTTATTTTTGATAGAACTCTGGCTACATATCAGGCTTATATGGTATTTAGACGTTATTTAGCATTATAGTTTTTCTTGACTATCGAATTGATAAGCAAGCACATTTTGATACTAGAGGATGAAGATTGTAATCGATTATAAAATAAGTACCATTTGTCCAGTTGGCGAATAACTAACTTCATAAAATAAACAAACTGCTAAGATAAGTGTTCACGTTGTCAACAACCAGTATACGGAGCGACGATAAGTTTATTTGTTAATTATTTGGTATATAATTGCTTAACAAACTGGTATTTTCAAAATTAAATTAATTTGATACTATTTATATGATGGTTAACAAAATATAAGCATCTAATTAAGTTTTTTTTTTGTATTGCAGGTTAAAATCTGGTTCCAAAATAGAAGAAGTAAATACAAGAAGATGATGAAAGCGGCGCAGTCAGGACCTGGTGCTGGAGGAGCTCATCCGCACGGCTTAGGTCTTGCTCCACCAGGAGCGTCTCCTAATTCAAGTCAAATTATGCATGGTAAGTAAGAGAAAATAACGTAATTGATATGTATATTATAACTTCTTTATCAAATCACGTATAGTTCTTCATTAAATAATATGTATACGCATTTTAAAAATGATACTACCACTTTAGAAAATATATTCAGAGTGAGAATTTACTAAATCTTCATTTCAGTATTTAAAGAAAATGAACTATAATTTATATATATTTCAAGTATGTGCCAAAACGAGAGTGGACTAAGTGTATATAGATAAGAATTTATTCCGTGATAATACCTTATCTTTCTTTTATATAGGTGGCGGTGGTAGCAGTAGTGGGTCTCAGCACTCTCCGAATCAATACCTCGGCGGAGCTAGTGGGCCTGGAGGAGTAGGAGGTCCAGGAGGTGGAGTCCATTCTCCGACGCCTTCATCGACGCCCGTCAGCGAGTTGTCTCCAGGACTAAGCCCGCCTGCACCCTGGGATGTCAAAGGTCCACCGCCAGTACCCTGGGACGTCAAGGTAAGCCATATCAATCCACTCGTAAACAATATGCATATAAGCTCACGGTCAATATACTACGGCGATATAGGTTTATGTTAGTAAGTGGTTTTTGTATTATATAATTGCATTCCAAATGGATAAATTAAATCAAACATATCCACTTCGAGTCAAATAAAGTAAATGGATCACCATAATAATCATGTATTATATTACAAAGATTAATTGCCCTGTGTTTAAATACTCATTAAAAACATGCTGATTTATATGCTGATACAGTACTTGAACCCGTGACCTCTGGTAATAACCGATTTAAAGCGCGTTCGTCTATCACTTGGCTACCGATATTATTTTCAATTAGTTCCATATACAATATTTATTGACTGTAGAAAGGAAAAAAGAAGTACCTCTCAGTTCTTTCAAAATATAGTATTTTCAATATGTCAAAAATGTATACAACTAAATACACATTCTATCAAAAGAACGTAAGTTGCAAATGCCAAATTAGTATCTGAATTTAGCTTTTGGGTTTGAAAAAATGATGGTGTGTCAAATTTGCGACCAGAAGAAAGGACTACTTCCACCACATTATTACTGATTTTTCTTAAATAAATTATTAAAATCAATATCAGATATAGTACAAAGAATGCTGGGCTTAATCTTCGTGCACTTTGAGGTTGTTTTTATTTTATATTTTGACTTTGGCCTCAAATCATTAAATATAAGTTTTTTGTACATCCTGTAATTTTTTTTCTGTATGGGTTACCTCCATTTTTTTCCACAGTCGATATGTTTATAGATCTAGCGTATTCGTGACATTTAACCTTATTTCTCGCTATTGTATGGTTAATATGCGGCTATACAAACAGTTACAAGCAATCCTATGTAAAAAGATATATTAATATATATATCGCTTTGTGCGATTTACAATTTCCGTAACTTAAAATGAAGTTTTTTAAGAATTATATTGCAAAACTATGTTTATATATTATTATCAATCATTTAAATTAGATTACATATTTTTTCTTCTTCTTCAACCTTTGCTTATTATAAAATTATCGAAAATCCCGAAGTCCTAGTAAAAAATTGATCACTATGAATCATTTGTGGTTACTTTATAATAAAAAAACCACTGAATACATATAAAACATACGATCTCTTATTCACCATGCGTAATATTTAAAAAAATAACTAGACGCAAAACTATCGCCATTGGCATTTCTCGCTGATATCACGAATAACAATCCATAGTTGTTTAGCAGTCCAAAGTTTAAACTTTTATTGTTGCTTCAGTGGCTATATTGGTTAACGCGAACTCATAAGACAAAGGTTGTGGTTGAAAATACAATAACTGCATAAAATTTGAAAGATTGAAAAAAAATGAGTAATTAACTATTGAATATGCAATATGATTCCCATTTTTAACGTGTTATAAATACATGCATTTGTTGCAGTGATTTATATTTAATATTATTTTTTACTGCGAAAAAGCTTTAGTTATAAAAATCGTCGCAAAACAAACGTAATTGAATGAATATTTGAACTCGCCCGGTGAACTCATTTAAAATCACCTAAATAATATTACAACTGAATGTTTGATGATATGTATATGCAAGGCCCATTTCAAGCATACTTATAAACAAAAACTATAATGAAAATAATGAAATTAGCTTACTATCTAAATTCGTATCGTACATTAATGCCAATTACAAAAATAAACTCCACGTGAATTTGTACTACAGATTCGGCAACCGAGCTTTTTTGTGTGTCGATATATATATATGTACATTAATTTACTCTTTTCTATTTTAAAAAGTTTAATTGACATAATATTTCATGTATTAGTTTTATTTTTTCTCTCTTTTTGAAGATCTTTGATTTCGTTTTTAAGCATATAACGTCCCGGGCAATTGTCAGTGATGCCAGTATTTTGAACCGGCTTTGATTATATGATATATACCATTATTGTATTGTATTTTTTTAATGATATGAATGTAATTTTAATGATTTTTGTATTTTTGTTTATCTTTAGACGGCTGGCGGATCATACAACCAGCACTATCCTCCTTTTTTGGTTAGTTAATTTTTATTACATTTACAAAAAATAAAACATATTGAATGAAGGACAAAAGCTTCATTTTTTATAGATGTCAAATTATTTTTAGAAAAAAAATGAATTTAATTTTACTTGATTCCACATCTATTAATAAATATTAATATCGAATTTATTACACTATCAAATTATTATACTTCGTTATAATATATGGATTGAAAATGAAGATAGTGGTACTCCGAAAAATGGAGGATATGGGTTCGAATCCCGAAAAACTCTATTCGTTATATTTAATATTACTAATATGAATAATTTGTTTTCAACATTTAAAAGCCTAATTTATTTATTAATTTAATTAATATGTACAACGCCCCTTGTTTGCCATATTTTCAACCAACTTCTAAATGATTGTATTTTCAACAATACGTTGGCCAACCTGCTCAATACATCATCATTTCCACGCACTTTAACCAATCTTTTGTTGTTATTTCAAATACTTGTACTGATATCAGTTCCTTGTGATCTAAATGTATTTTTTAAAAATGATACATATATAGTATATATATGCTACAAGAAAGTCCTTACTTTAAATTATCATTCAATATAATTTGAACGGTGTGTAAATATTGTTTATCAACAGGGTGGAGCGGCGGGCGCATGGGACATGAAACCCGGTACCGGAGCTCCCCTGGGAGCCCCATTAGGGGGACCCCAACCTGCTCATCATCCAGGATACGTTCCTCAGTACTCCTGGTACCAACCTGCGGATCCAGGGCCCGCTGGTTTACTAACGTAAGTCCAAATAAATTTCAGTTAAAACTAACATAAAACTCACAATTTATAAACAATATACATTCATCTAACATACTAATGTATTGAAAGGATTGTTATAATTATTGACACAGCAATTTGTTTTAATTGTTTAACCACTATTACTCCGAATTTAGACCATACAGATTTGACCAACGTGTAAAATTAATTTCTTTTTTGTTTTTCACAAGGATTGATTGTCAACAATTCGCTTGACCGAATGGTTACTGTTTTTAAGTCCTAAAACTTTCAAAATTTATATACAGCTGCAGTTGTCTCTCCAGTGGCGTAAAGGTTAGCGTGCGCGCCTCGCATCCGCCGGATTTTTTAAAATCCGAAAATTCGTACTTAATGTTCATTGGTTTGAGCGATTGTTTGACAGCCAATTCTTGTGAAACATAATCTGTCAAGGCATGTATTTACATTGCGTAGATCCATATACTCCACTTTTGGATGGACATCTTCACAATATGGTCCACTTTCAGAGCAAATACGCAACATAAAATAAAAAATACAGCATCATTCACAAATCTGGTTGTTTTGTTTAAACTAGCCTAACAAAACATGCCTGGTAAAAAATCTTTTTTTCCATATAATGCATTTTACAGTTAACAATCTGTATATATACATATATTTATTAATTCTATATCAATCAATTTATTTGATTTCTTAGATAATTTCGTGTTTTTTTTTAATCTTGTGTACCATATAATATTTTTAACATTTTTTTTCTTCATTTTGCAGGGTATGGCCAGCCGTTTAACACCCACTATGAAGTGTGCTTAGTATAGTTAATAGGACACTTAGCTATCTCTATTGTAAATTTTATATAAAAATAAGTATAAAAATTAATTCATATATAGTTATAAAAGTGTTTTTATAAGACCGATATAAAAAAATAATTGAGACATTTATGATTAAAATTTATATATATTAGGTATATATATATAAAAGATTATAAATATATATTATAAAATTTGTAATAATATTAAAATGTAATAGTAATTATTGTAATAATAAATATTTTCAAGATAGTTAAACTCTACCTTAAAGAAAAAGTGCAAATTTAACTAAGTTTTAAATAAGCTTAGAAAATGACTAATATAGTGAATTTAATTATTTTCTATCTGTAAAATAAAATATTATGTGAATTTTCGCAGGTCGATTTTTTGTGCTAATTTTTTAGATTTATTATTTTTGTTAAAAATATGTTCATTGTAAAAAAACGAAAATATTCTCATAGAAAAAAAACTATATAATAATTAAAATATCAAACAAATGAGACTTTCACTTGGTAGAACTCTATTTTACAACCGTCGTATATTTATACTACGGAGCCATTCTAAAGGTCGATTAATTCTGTTGACATTTCGTAATGGAGTTGTGATACAATTATCAAGTAACCTCGACAAAACTCGATTCTTTTAAATGCTAAACAACAATACATTGCTGGTATTAATAACTACAAAATGTGTTATTAAAAATCGTTTGCAGTTTCAAGTTTTTAGTTTTGTTTGTTTTGTCATTCCCAGTAAAGTTTAAATAAAACATTTTGTATCAACATTTCAAATAGTGCGAGATTTGCGTGTTTTATATCGATGAATATTTTTAATGATTTAAAAACATTGTTTCTTTTTGAATCAGACAAAATATTATTACAGATTTAGAATACGTGATAATTGAACACAAAATTTCCCAAAATTAAACAATTCTCTGTTTCAACTTAATCTTTAATCGTCACTATTAACCGCTGCAGAGCAGACCACTGCAACATGGCAGAATCTTTGTACACGTAATATGGAATATGGAAAAGAAAATAAAGATATCAATCACATTGTTTGGTAGTGTAATCACTATGAGACTCAAAGATTGGGCTTATCAAAAGGTTTATTCAGACATAAGTCTTAACTGCCTCCTTCAATGAAAGTTTTGTTATGGTCTCCACATATTATTTTTTTGCAAATCATATACTTTGTTTTTTTTTTAATGTTTCAACTCTTTAGCCGAAATATACCTTTTATAAGGTTTTAGCTGGCTTAATTAAAAAAACGTAATCTTTACATTATTTGTTTATTGCTAAGTTATAATACACTCAAAAAACAAAAAATTGCGTATGTATCAATTTATTTATTACGATGAAAATTCCAGTGAGAATATTTTCTGTTTTTTAAATAAATCTTTATTGTCTTTACTCATTTCGAGAAATGTGAAAAAAATCTCTTCTGAAATGGCAAATGTTTGTATCGATTCAATGGGCTTTCTGAAACATATGATTTTTGAAACTTAGTTGCATTGATAAAAAAACTATATTTATTTTAAATTCGCAAATATTTTAAATTACGTAAGACAATTAATCAACCTTTCCGTAACCAGGGTGTTTTAGCCATATAACGATATGTCAAAATAACATTTTTGTATCTTAAATTTGTGTAAATAATTTATATAATTACATTTATTTACTTTGAAAATTCAATGGAAATATTTTGATTTTGTAAAGTATCATGAATTAATCAATTCATTTCAAATTGATTCATTCTAATATTTTTTATTACAGATTTTCTACTGCGGTCGTTAACAAATAAGATGAATTTTTCATTTCACATTTTAAAAGCTTCATAAAAAATAATAAAATAAAATAAATGAACGAAAGAAATTCGATCGCAGAAATATTTTTAAAATAACCATTTTAAATTTCTTGAATATTGATGAAATTTCATTTTCTCGAATATTTTTTTGTTTTATGTTAACTAAAACGTCTCCAGTGACCCACAGTTGTGATTTTTATTGAACATATCTAGTATTGAGATGTAGATTCCTGAAATTAATTTATCTTTCCCAGTATTCTGTTTAGTTTAATCATGCAAATGTGTAAATTTATTGTATAGTAAATGTATTATAATAGGTATATTAATTGTATGGATAAAATGATTTTAGAAAATGGGTATAAAATACATGAACATTTCATAAATCTGTATTGTTTTTACTATTCACTCCAAATCCACAATACACTAACTACCGTTGATAATTAAATTATCTTTTCCTACCCCTGCTTCTTTTATGGATTCCTGATCACCTGTCTTTGAAGTCTTCCACACCACGCCAATTTCCCTTAACACCACCAAATAGAGGACGTAAACAGTAACCGATCAGGGCCGGCCGTATGGTCGTTGACGCCCTGAGCGATTTCGGCGACTTTTTAAAGTATGATCATAAAAATTAAACATATATGGATGTGTTTACTATTTAAAACTGGATCGTATAATGTAATTCAAATGAAAATGTAATGCCAATTACAATAATAAACTCCGCATACACTTAAAGCACAGATTCAGCATCATTGCTTTTCATGAAAGTGAATCTCTTTATAAATAAGCACTAACTTGTATTTTTCCATCTTAAAAACGTCAGATTAAGACAATATTTTGTTTTTAAATTTTCTTGTTTGAAAAATTTTTGATGGCACCCTTAAGCCAATAGCACTCTAGGAAACTGCCCGTGTTACTGGTACCTTAATCCGGCTCTGTACCTGATGGTTTCTCTTGACGCCGGTCGAAAGTATCATATTATAGAAACAAAAAGGATCATTCGTCTCCGAATGATTCCATGGAGTATTTCCCAATCAGTTTCACCGTTTCTGTTTGACTTTCAAGATGACACGGAATTGCTTGATCTCTTCTCTAATATCTAGATATTAATAAAGTCAAGTCTCTTTGCCTTTAGCATCTGTTACAATATTTCTTACGATAATTCTTTGTCACAGTAAAAATGAACATAAAAATTTATAAGTGAAATTTGGTTTGGACCGAATACCACTGTGTTGCAAAGACACAGTTTCATATATCACTGGTCAAATAGTACTCAACTTTAGCATTTTGGATTACAGTTGTAGACATGAAACAGTCTGCTTATAGCTATTTCAATTATATCATAACTATCTAGATTATTTTATTAACTACTCACGAAATTAGTAATCATTTCTTGATAATGGTGTTTCAGACGAAATAATAAAATTAGAATTTGCTAAAGTCAGTTTAATTCTGATTTAAAAAAAAATGTAATTGAAAGTAATCTTAGTTATTGTTGTTTTGGCCGAGTTGGTAGACACACACGCTTTGATATCGGAGGTCAGGATATCATGACTTGCAGTTACATGAGAGAATGGAGGACATGATTGTCACAATAAAAAATAGAAAAATTATGGTTTTTACCGGCCTAATAATGCGTATTGTTTATAAATCATAGCTGTTTTTTACCATCACTGCGTGGTAGCTAGATCATTTATGATCATTCATGTGGATACAGGACGATCATGTCGAACGCCACATCAGCGGAATTATAAAAATAATATTTATGGCTGGCTATTTATCAATGTACAATAACAAAATGTTCACAAATCGTTCGATATTACATTAAAACTATGTTTGTCATTTTCTTTAATCGTTGCTCTAACGATAATCATTTAGCCTGCGTAACTATAGTCTTGTTTTTTTGATATTTTGAAGATGGTTGAATAATCAAATGACGTATACACGGAGTAGTATTATAATAAAACTAATATTATCGTATTGATTAAATTATATGCAATTCCTATACGTTTTAAAGTTAAAATTTTACTTATTATCTCCTCCACAACCCGCCGCGTACCGATACTCGTTAGGTGAAGGTTACGATAGATACCACGGCGACAGAGCGACGGCTACAGAGATGTAAAATAGCTATAAATAGGTGAGTGAGCAAGTTTTTTTGATGACAGTGTGTTGTTGCGCTGCCGAATTTGCTCACTCACATATTTATGGCTATGTTTCATCTTTGTTGTAGTCGTTCTGTTATCATAGTGCCGACCTTATGGGGGTGTATATCGTGGCGTTACGAAAGTGAAGCCCTCTTCAAAGTGGCAAAAGTGTCTTAATTACCAACTTCCCATGACCTTGGATGGCGTCCACTAGAGTGTACGTGACTTCTCTTACAATTAACTAAGCCCTTTTAATTTCTTACCTTGTTGAGAAGAGACATACTCGCTCGCCGTACGATTTTGTATTTTTTTAAAAGCTAGAAAAAATAAATGTCGTTGAAACCATGTCGCAAAGGCTGACCTGTCTGGCAAATGATCGAACCGACTTGAGAAACTTTTCTCTTTCAACTGAAATATTGTAAGGAAACTTACGCGCATAATATTGAGTAGTGTCAGACAATCGAACATTAGATAATTGTAAATTTAAAATAATACAACATAAGTAATGTTATTGCCTTAGTCTTAGTAACTATATATTTCTGTAGATCTTTAAAATTATACAATTCCTATTTTTAATTTATAATATTTTAAGCATTGTTGCTGTATTAGTTCAATACTGTAACAACTCAATAAGACTAATATTAATATATCGTATTTTTGTTATTGTATTGCAACTAATAACAAAGCAATTTTGATTGAAATATATTTTATTTTGACTTGTTGCAGCATTGCACTAGCACAGCGACTTGAATAGTATTGTAACAATATCTGCCATTTGCTCCAAGCGGTTCTCCAAAGGCAGTGATTTATCCTTCGTAACTGTGCGCAGTAGCCGCGGAGTATTTAAATATCACAAATACCGTAGTGCGACATTTTACGCAGTCCCCAACTTTTTTTAGCGGGGGGCTCCGAGAGATGAAAGGCACCGCCGGCAAGAAGCCGGTCGCGGGTTAATAATAATTGGCGGCCCTAAGTACCGGACAGTAATGCCCTCGAATGCCCGCACACATTCTTATCCGAGTCGTTTTTACGTTTGTGAGATATTTTTATTTATATCATATAATACGGCATCATTTATTATTTATCATTATCGATTGATATATAACATCCATGGTAAGTTCCATATTTACGACATACATTATTTAGTCGATACAATTAAAACAAATAAGAAATATTTCATGAAATTATATAAAAAACGTTTCCTTTATACTTGAAATTCTTACTACAAGCATTTGAATATCGGAGATCGTTCAAATTCAAACTCCTTCAGAGTATAAAAAATGCAACCTGAAATTGAATTAAAAAGTTATATTTTTTACCATGTCCGCTTTGGAAGAGAATCATATCAACTGTAGAATGGAAGAAGGACGTAACACTCAATTTTTCAATTTGCCTTTTTTCAATAATCAGAACGTATACAACTTATAGTTGTCTTCCCGGTAGCGTAGTTGGTAGCGTGCGTGCCTAGCAATCCGGGGAATGAAAGTGTGATTCCTCCTCTGTCGGATTTAAGAAAAATAAAAATGCAGGACTGGATGCCTATTGGTTTGAGCAATTATCTGACAAACAATTCTCGTGAAAAATAATCTGCGAATTCACGTTGCGTAGATTCATATACTCCACTTTCGGAGTGGACATGTTCAATCTGTGTAGATCCGTATCCTCCACTTTGGGAGCGAACATAGCATAAAAGATGAAACTTAATACACGTTCAATCAAAAGGACATAAGCTGAAAATGCCGAATTAATGTTTAAATTCAACTTTTAAGTTTGTTTTTTGATTAACCTTTGAAATTAGCGACCAGGAAAAGGGGCTTTCACCCCATCAATTTTACAGGTTTTTCTTCAATAACCTGATAAATTAATATCATATTGAGTAAATAAAACACCGGTTTTAGTCTTCGTGTACTCCAAAATTGTGCCCATGTAATGTTTTGACTTTGGCTCAAATCATTAACTAAACATTTTTTGTGCCTACTGTAATTTTTATTTGTAGGTTACATCCATTTTCCTTTCCACAGTCAATATACATTTACACAGTTTTAAGACATCTCTTGACATTTTTTTCACGATAACCGACTATAAACCAGTTGTTTAACCCAATTGACGCACAGTCCTGCATTTCTAGGTCTATTTCAAATCCAGCAGCTGTGGGAATCAGATCCACAATCTCCGGCTCCGATGCGTGCAAGTTAACCTCTCGGCTACTGTGAAGATTTAATAAAGATTAACTACATGATGCTGGTAAAATTTATATAGACCGATCGCTATTTGCGTATATATTTAAAAACGTCAAACAACAGAAATAAATAAGTTATAATATAATATATTATATTGTCAACACTTCTGAATCACTCAAATTAAATTTTAAAAAACGATGAGGAAATATTATTTATTTGTATTTGTGCTGTAATATTATATATAAATATATATTCAAATCTTTTGTCCTCATCATCATGGATTAAGTTCCATTTTTTTTCACTCTTATTTATTTACTTTATACATGTTGTAATATCACAAATTATAAGTTTAATACATT